>PVIW01007946.1:0-66528 GCA_004026585.1 Noctilio leporinus | reverse complement strand
GGGCTGAGTTTACACTAGGCACACCTGCACCAGGAGGGCTGAGTTTACACTAGACACACCTGCACCAGGAGGGCTGAGTTTACACTAGACACACTTGCACCAGGAGGGCTGAGTTTACACTAGGCACACCTGCACCAGGAGGGCTGAGTTTACACTAGACACACCTGCACCAGGAGGGCTGAGTTTACACTAGACACACCTGCACCAGGAGGGCTGAGTTTACACTAGGCACTCTTGCACAAGGAAGGCTGAGTTTACACTACCGACAAGGGAGAATAGATGTTGTGGTGGGAAGAGGAAGTTCTCTAATGACGCTGCTTGTTTGCTCAGTGAGATGAGAAGCGGTGGATCCCCTGGGAGTGTGGGGAGGAAAGTGGAGCTGGAGGGTTGAGTGGAGTGGCAGCACAAAGGCCCCAGGGGCCTGAGGTTTGCGGTGAGGGACTCTGAGCGGCACCAGCTGTGCGCTTTCTCCCCTCCCGCAGCTGCTCAGACAGGGGGACGCCGGCCCTGGGGGCAGAATCGGGGTTGTGCGGGGTGGGGGTTCGCCAGGCAAGGGCCAGGAAGGAATTAGAGGGGTGGGTGGACAAAGGGACTTGAGGAGATGGGTCACTGGACTCTTTTTCCTTCCCCGACCTTCTGTCAGCTGCGTGTCAGAGCGAGGAGCTTGATGGGTCTTGCTGGGCTCTCGCGGTGGGCATTGCAGTGGGGGGCCCAGATGTCTGGCTGCCCCGCTGTTTTTCCCGCGACGATCCTATTGTTCTCCAGGAGAACAGTCAACTTCCACCGTAACACCTGGCCACCAGCCCATTTTGAATAAGTAAATCTCTTAACTGTGTCCAAAAAACATTTAGAAATAGGAAGTTTGAGGCAAACACAGAAGGCTGGAGAGCGGCAGTGTCCAGAGGTTGCAAAATAGCTGACATTGAAGGACCCACCATGCGGGGGGTGTTTTGCCGTCACTGTCAGAAGTGCAGGCTCCTCACTGTGGGGAAAATTGTGGAGAGTTGGAGAAGGTTATGCATTAGTTGGCCCAGCTCTGTTCTTAGGCCACTTCAGAAACTGACTGTGAAATGATTGATCTTTCCCCCCAAAACCCATCGAGGAGGCTAAGTGTCATTTTGCGCCACCACCCCAAGCTAGCACACCAGCTAGATCTTCGCGCCCCGTGACAGCAAGGCCAGCACTCAGGGAGCCAGCTCCGGGCACATAGGCAGGAACACGCACTGAGACCAATGTATAGGAGCCTGCCGTGTGGACCCACGGCGCTGTCACATGGACCTGTCACTCCACGTGGCCGTCGGCGACAGCATGTCCGCGTACACACCTCTCATCCAAGGCCCATGGGCCTGGCTCTGCAGCACCTCCGCTGCCCTGGGGTCAGAGCCCGCTCACCTGGGCTCCAGGTGTGCTGGTGCTGCTGCTTTAAGAAGGAAGGTGGCGGGTCACGTGAGCCATGGCTGCTTTTGATCTTTAAAACGGTAGAACAGAACTCGGTTGGTGATCCAGGGTCTCCCACAGGGCACCTCTCAGCATGACAGGGCCACTCTGGGAAGACAGAGGCCAGGGGGATGGCTGCCCAGCCCTCAGGGAGAGGAGAAAACTACAGAGATGAATATCGTTCAGAAACTTTCCGGCAGTTTCTCAATTATCAAAATTCAAGAAGAGGTTTCCCCTTTGCCGTCATTGTCTCCTGCTTCTCAATGTCTTTCACTGCAGGGAAAAGTCTTGACAAAGTCGGAGGTGAAAACATAGCTTGTGGCTGTCTTCCAGGTGTCTCAGAGAAGCAGGTGCCCCCACACAGGTGACTGCTGTCTTCCAGGTGTCTCAGAGAAGCAGGTACCCCACACAGGTGACTGCTGTGAAGCCCCACCCACGAACGGTGCTGGCCCCCGCTGCAGGGGTCGGGGTGGGGTGGGGTGTCCCTCCAAGTTAGAAAAGAAACATCCCATATCATCAGGCCAGTGAGCCGCATCCAGGACTCACCTTGAAGTACGCGCTTTAGGGACACCGTGGAAAAGCAATTGGACAGCAACAGTGGGTTGTGTTTCTGACCAGCTTCTCAGTTACCAGACTCATCAAATATTGAAGTGGATGGAGCACACCGCAACCCTTCAGACCTCACACATTCACTCGGACCTGCCGTCAGAACATGAAGGGCTGGGAAAGGGAAGGAAACAAGTCCTTTCGACCGCCGGGCTCCACCTCTCCCAGGACGAGTGCTCAAAAGAGGGACACGGGCAGCAGGAGCAGAGCGGGGGGCCGGGGGGGGGGGGCACCGGTGCCCCAGCCGCTGGGCCCACCTAGAGCAGCCGGACCTAGTGCTGCCCCCACCCTTGCAGAAGTGCCCACCTCCCTGACCCTGCCGACCTGTGTATCTCAAACCGGGTCATCCCGTGACGGGCTTCCTGACGTAGAAGCTAAGATTGTACCAGGACAACGTGGTCTTGCTGGTGGAAGAGGGGTTCTCGGGGTGTCGCAAGGAGAGCGCCCCCACAGGGGTGCGCAGTATTGGGGGGATGATAAATCGGCACACAGCGGGTACGACCGGCAAACCTTGCACCTAACAGCGACAGTTCCAGCGTCTACACAGCTTTCTTCGAAGGGTTCGCTCTGGGCTTGAACCGAAGGGGCGAGTAGACAGAAGCACAAGGCCGTGCAGGCATCCGGTGACTCCAGAGAGACGCTCCTCAGATCTGGAACAGCTTTGCAAATATTTGGGGGGAAAACAAACCGACAAATTGGCCAAGACATAAAATATAAATCAGCAGATCATTTTGAAAAACGATGCAAGGTGTGTTACCTAATTCTCCGTCACGTTCAGAAAAATGCGCGGTGTCTTTCAACAGAAAAGGCTGACACGCACACACCAGGACACCTCCGCAGTAATTGGACATTTTATTTCTCACAATCAAACGCGAAATTATGCAGCACGGTTTCCTGGCGACACCGGCTCCGCCAAGTAAAGCAGAACGCGGCTTGGGACAATCAGCCACCATTCACGGTCCAACGGTGGGGGCTGAAATGACTGCCATTATCCTGCACGTGAAAAGCGAAAGAAATTGACTTCTAAACGCACAACTGGTTTTTCAACATCTGAATGGGGCGCTGTCGTGGTGCCCGGTGCTTTCCACCCAGAGCGTGGTGACCCTTCGGGAGGCCACCCTGACCCGGCGAGTGAAGAGGAGAGCGCGTCCTACCCCACACGCACTCTGAAGGGTCTCCACCAACCTCATCTCCTCACGATGCCAAAAATTCCACACTGAGAAGGCGTCTTTTTTGTTTGTATTTCTCAGGGGTTCATTTTGTTCCGTTCTCGCCTGTTAACGTCAGGCTTTATCATCCCAAATTTGAACAATGCAGATGTTCCCACGCACGCCCGTTGGTCCCAAGCACTGAGTACGCCCTTCAACCAACGTAAACGCTGGACGTGTGTGAGAAAAGAAGCAGCAGTTGATAGAGAAGAAATAACATGGGCAAAGAACGCCATTAGCCAGCGGTTGCTACTACAGGACAAAGTTCCTGTGTTGTCTATAAACCAGAAGAACGGAATTCTAAAATCATGAAAAAAAGGAAAACCTACAGACGTAATTTTTCTGTGGTACTTGAGCAAAGCCCTGTGCTAGCGGCGGCCAGTGTACCACCCACCATTGGCAGATAACCAAACAATAAGGAAAGAAATCATAGTGGAAAAACACGGAAGTATGACTCCTTAACAACAGCTCCGTTTATTACTTTTGACACGTAGAGACTGGCAGAAGCGGGTTTTCTCCTGGAGAAAGTGCCGTGCCTGGGAAGTGATGAGGTCACACGTGGTGCAATACCCAACACTCGGTGTGGAAGGCGTGCATTTGTCACCGGAACCCAAGGACCTGGCCCCAGGGCGACCTCTCCTCCCCCCGAACAATGCTGGCGCTGCAGGGCAGACCCCCACTTTTCCTCCCCGGCATTGCTGGCCCTGTGGTGGACCCCGTGAGGGGACAGTCGCCTCAAAGGACCCCCATACAAGCCCTTGCACCACTCCCTTCAGCATGAAGCCCTGGGGAGGACAGCGGGGACTTAGCTGGGTTTCAGCTCCAGGCCCAGAAAAGCAGCTTGGGTGGACCTCAGGGCTACCTGTGAGGACTAACTGCCTTAGTGCCAAACAGCCAGCAGAGACCATGACCCTGAAAGGACCTACCTGGGAAGCTGATGAAAATTCTCTTGACCTCCCCCTGGGACCTCGCCCTAAGATCCCACCTTAAAAGCCCTGAGGATGGTGGACCCAGCGGGAGGGAGCGCACCTCCCCATTTCCCCTCCCCACCCTCCCCTCCTTCTCCCATGCACTTGACCTTCACCCTCCTCTCCACTGAGCTCCGGGGGATCCTTCCTTCCGCCTCTGAACTTGTTTCCCGGGCCAATTTCATCCACAGCTCACTTCTTCTGCCCCTGTGACTTTCCAAGTAAACTTTCTCTCACAGGTTGAGTCTTGCCTCTGAATTCTTTCTTAGCCAGAATGGAAGGACTCAGGGTGGCTGCATGGAGGTCCCCTTTGACCCCACCGGTCTGACCCCTTCGGAGCCCCACAGAATAAACTTGAAGAAAGGAGGGGTGAGAAAATGGCCTTTGAGAACAAGCCGTCCTCAGCACGGGCCAGCCACAGCACCATGCTGTCTACTTCGTTCCAGGACGGTGACGGGTTACACAACTTACGAGGCAGAGACACAGCTTTCTTTCAGAGTTTCGTTTGCATACAACTGGGAGAACGCTGATAAATGTTTTCCCTCTCTCTAAATGGAGAAGAATTTTCTAAGCATTAAGCAATAAAGGAATTGCAAAGTGAAAGGTAGACAGATTTGACGGTATTAAAACCTTTCATATACTAGGAGACACTGTAAGCTAAATTAAAACAGAAATAACCCCATCCACAATGCATTCATATTCATCGTATACAAATAATTCATACAAAATAATAAACAGCACTCTAGCATCCCAATAGAAATCAGGTCTAAAAGCATACACACCTAATTTTCCTCGGTAGAAAAATAATTGAAAATTTTATACTCTACACCCCCTTTTTTTTTTTTTACCCACTGACAAATTAGCAAAGATTTGGAGAGATGTTATTATTTTATGTTGGTGCAAGTTCATTATGAACAGGATTCTAATTACCCTCTGATGAAAATGGTCTAATTATCCTGCAAAGCAATTTGGCTAAATGGATGACAAGTCATAACAATGTTTTCAATCCCTCATCCAGTGAGCCCACTGCTAGGGAAACTTAGAAAATTTTCCAGGGAATAATCATAGTTTAGGTCAAAAGTTGAAGTACAAAGGTGTGACCAAGTTTTTATTCATAACAGCAAAATTTAGAGAAAAAGATATTCAGCAGCAAGGATTAAATAGACTTTTGTATATTTTTTACAAATCACATACAGGCCTATAAAATTTTCAAGTCGTTTTTAACGACTTGGAGAAAAAAAAATTCAATAAAAATTGCCAAGAAAATAAAATCAAGATTCAAAGCAGGATTAATTAGGGACAGCTTTTGAGGTACTTTGGTGGTGGCAATGTGGCTGAAGGGTTTTCTGAAGGGGCACATTGGCCCATTGGGGGGGAAAGCCTGTCATTGCTCACACGTGCCGTGGTAAGGGGTGGCAGCGGAGGACACGCATGGGAAATGCTGCCGTCTTTATGGTGCATGCTGTATGGGTCCAACCATCTATTAGCATATCCGAGTGCCATGCGTGTAAAATTGCCGCATTGCGTGACAGCAGGATGATCTGGGATTTTAAAAAGACATCCAGCCCATACGGGTTTTGTATTCACTTTTGAACGTTCAGACCTTCAAATCATTCAAGTGGTGTTTAAAACTAGAATGTTAGGTTCTTCCTGGGGACCGTGGCGGGGTGGGGCCGTGACAACAAAGGCATTTCAGACGGTTGCCTGCGCAGGAGGCAAGGGTGTTGACTATCTCTCCCAGCTCCAGCTCGGAAGCGTTTCAGATTTGGGTACGAACAAGAATGTGACCTGCTGTCTCCTGGGGAAATCCAGCAGTGGAAAGGTTTCTGGGAAGGAGCTCCAGGAGAGCGAATCGAGTTCTGTCACCGTAACAGCCGAAGGGCGTGGGACTCCTAAGCCTCAGTTTGACTTGCCAGGTTGGAGGTGAGCTTTGAACCTTTTTCAACAATTAGTGACCCTTGTGGTCTCCCAGGCTGGTACTCCGCGGGGCCATTCCCCCTCCGGAAGCTGACTGTGATGTTTCAAGGCTCAGGCCTGTTTGTGGAGGCTTTGTGGCCCCTTTCCTTAGCCCCTCGACCTGAGACAGCCATCCTCTCTGTCCCCTTTCGGGACGGCCACACGCGTCCTGTGGAAACCAGGGCAGGACATGGGAAAGCAAGAGAAAGAGGCAGGCTGGAATCCACCCTCCCAAGGTGCTACCGAGTAAGCAGGGTGTCCACCAGCAGCGGGGCCGTCTGCGGTATTTAAATTCATACGCGGAAACGAACACCTTTCATACAAAAGCTTACTTTTTCATCCTGGAATATGAAAATGGAACCTTCTAAATAAACGTCAGCATACTTTATACATAATTGGAACACCCACCCAAAATGCATGGGTGTCGGAAAGCACGGCCTCCAACGTGCTACCTACGATTAAAGCTCTTGCTGAAACTTGATTCTCTGTGTCAAGGATAATGATATTTTTCTTAAAATTGATTGATCAGTTGGATATTTTGCTTGACCGTAGTGACATTTTTTTCATCTTGCAGTCTCCCGACCAGGGGGCACCATTCTCCGTTCAAGGAGGAAGACTCAGGTATTAACTGTCCCTCTCCTGTTTTCATTTAGCTCCTGCCCATCACACTCATTTCCTGGAGGCCTGGGGGGTTGGAAGCTCAATCTTAAATCATCTTCAGACTAAGTCGCATGTGATTTAGATTTGTGTGATTTATAAAAACTAAATTGCATTTGGTTTTTTCGTAAAAGAAGACACCTTCTTCCTTTTCACCAGCAATGTTCCCTGATAGTGTCAATACCTTCTCGTTGGCACCACTTTAAATGTGCTCCGTTGTTTTATTTTAGTCCCACGACGACACTGCAAGGGAAGTAGGACAAGTGCTCTTCTCTCCTGTCAGAGAGGCAGAAACTGGGCCGCACGGAGGTCAGGCCGCAGCCTGGGCTGGGCTGGGCGCCATGGGGACACGGACGGTCTCTGGGGTCACTGGTTTGTTGGGGATCCCGTCACCTGCACAGAAACGCTCCCTGCCGTCTCAGCAGGACATCTAGCATAATGTTAAGTGGGGAATTATCTGGCACTTGACTCCTGAACTTTCAGAAAGGAAAACACTAGTTCGCATTTCATTCAGCACAGAACTGCCAATTTGCTAGGGCAGGCCCTTCTTTACGCCAAGACTGACCACTGTTCTCCTTTAAAGCTGAGGATTCCTGGGGGCACATGAGCTCAGTCCTGGTACCCTTCTTGACCCTGTATGCCACTTGCCATGCTTTTATACTCGGGGGTCCCTCCCCCCACCCCCAAGAATATGCTCTTCGTTCGCATGAACCAGCACACTAAGTGCCAGGTGCTTTTTGTCTGCCTGCCTGGTTCTGAGTTGCTGTCATTGTAGGACTGTCCCTGCCCTTCCTGAAGGGGGAGGGCACTGCACACAACCACCCTGGGTGACTCAGCATTCTTTATCAGGGACAGATAGAATTGAAAGAGGACCTCTGTCCTTCTGAGGTCCCTATCCAGCACAAAGAGCCATTGGATGTTGGTTGGGGTGTGGGAACCATTCCTGCCACCACTCAGAGGGGATTTCCCTGCATACGAAGCACAGAAGATCCAAGAGACTCTGAAACAGGCAGAGATTCCTGATGACAGTTTTTTAAAGCATCTTGTGCACAAAAAGGGGCGGAGCCTGACCAGCCCAAGGGAGACCTGCAGGGTGGCCTTGCAAACTCAGAGACCAAAAGTGACCCCTTGGGATGGCCTGAAGTGACCACTTTCCAACTAAACTCAGGTCATGGTGGGGGTCACGTCCTAGGGCTGGAACCTTCCCTGAGAAAAGCCCGTCTTTGCCTCAACTGGGCCTTCCTGCATCTCTGGTCACACACCATGAGGACGTCAGGATAATTTCCGCCTTCCAGACCCCTTAAAGCATAGGGGCTGCACCAGGGGGGAGACCACAAGTCCCCTCATTGTCATTACTACCATGTTAATTGTTGACTGTTAATCCTCCTGTCCCTACCATCTGTCACTGCACCTCTTATCCAATCCCAAAGGTTCTCCCGCCTTGCTTTCTCCCACCCCCTCATCTGTCACCAGTGGACTTCGAGGGGCCCACTTACACCTGCTCCTTTGATTATAGTGCATAAAACAAGGTGCAAAACTGCCATTTTCCAGAGCATTTCCTTAACTCTTTAAGGTTTTGCTTCCTGCTAATTGTCAGTTTGGCTCCAATGAAAACATAACAATTCTTACAGGTTTGGACATTTCTTACGTTGACAATCTCTAAGGCTCTCTAGTTACACGAGCCTATAAATTCATTTTTTCCCCTAAGTCACACACGTTGCCTTCAGTCATAACTCAAAGTATCCTTAATAATACGGCTGTTCTGAATATACATTTCTGCTTAGCAGAAATAATTCCTGACCGAGGTGATTGAGTGGGGTGGGGGTGGCGAGGATGAAACTCACCTGCCCAGTCTTTCCTAGGCTATAATAACTCCTTAGAATAAAACTTTCTGCACCAGTTCCTCCCTTGGGCTCCAACGCCCCTCCCCACCGCCATTTCTGGGAAGTAGATGCTCTGACCCCTATTTTGCAGCGGTGTTTCAAGACTAATTTGTGACAAAGTGACCAATTGGGTACCTGAATGCCATCCTGAAACCAGTTTGTAGCTCTGATCCCCACCCCACCCCCAAACCTGGTCCCCCACCTCAGTGCCACCACAACTGGCCTCCAGGTCCAGCCCTAGTCCCTGGGGGTCCTCTAGTCCCCCGGAAAACCTCCACTGGGAAATTATCAATCATTTTAATGATCTTTCTTGAGGAATTAAAATCATAACATAGATTTTATTATGCAAGAGTTTAATTTTCATCTGCAAATTTTTGATAAGTTAGCAGGGTAATCAGGTGTTTCAAGAACCTTAAACCATGCCGAGATGTCCTTTTCACACAGCAGATAAACGCCTATTTTTTTAAACCTTGGCAAAATACCGGGAAGTAGTGACACCAATGATCACGCAGAAAACACACGTAGACAATAGACGGAAAGATCATTTTTAGGCAGATTCTGCTTCTCTTAAATATACAGCAGTCCTGAGCAACATGTGAAATGCAGAAAACGCAACTACTGATTTTTTCATGGAAGATCTTGTCGATGTCTATGCGGTTGGTCCTTAGCGCTGTGGAGTTTGAAGGACAGAAACGATGATTTGCTCCGTGACCCTCAAACATTTCCAGGAGAGGCTCAGTTTGGGTTGGCACATGTAAACTACTCTTCAGTTGAGAATTTCACCGACGATTAAATTCATGTGAAAACGGCGCTCTCCACTTTATTTTCCTGACAACCTAATAAAGCGGAACTTTCTCAAACTCCGTGACCGGTTTAGTCCGTGCGCGGTGCACCGGGGTGCTCGCGGGTTATCTGCGTGTCAGCCTTCGGAGCGGGACAGCCGTGATTCAGTGCTGGCAAGCCCGTTAAGTGACCTGCTGACATCACCCCCCAACACCCCGTCACGGTGATGGGCTAGTCCTCAAGGCGTCGTTTTATAACATAAATTTGCCACGGGGTGTCCCTTGGCCTAGGCTGGGATCATTTCATAAGTCCCCTACCTGTGTTGGTGAACCACAGTTTCTTCCTTGAAATAATGCCCTCTTCATATACGGAGCGAAAGAAAACTACTTTCCCAGGCTCCTTCCGCAGCTTTTCTTCACTTATTATCAGAGCCGCCCGGTAGGGACCTTCCTGAACCTCCACCCATCCTGCCTAGAGTCACGTCTGAGCCATGGGACCCGGAAGGTTCCCACCCCTCACAGCAGGGCCTCTGCCACCCTCCCAGCAGCGGTGTCAGCGCCAACACTGGCCGCAAAGGAGCTCATGGAGCTTCTGTGACAGACACGCGCTAATGCGCGTGAAGCAGAGAATTAGAGAATGGGGACAGCAGCCAGTGCAGGGCAGAGCACATGGCGTTGAGCATCAAAAAAGCGGGGGACACGCGCCTCCAGAGCAGGGCCGGGCGGAAAGAAAAGTGAGGGCGGTTCACGGACAAGAACCCACAGGAGGGCTCACCTGCCTCGTGTGGGAGGCGGCACTAATTCTACCTCACGCCCTTTTCCAACATGTCCCATCGGGATCGTGGTGTTAAAAACAGACCCCGGAACTGAGGTGGGATGGGTGGTGAATCTCTTCCTTAAGTGCACGGCTGACTTTGGCAACGGAATTCAAGGTATTCTTTTTCCTACTCTCTCGTAGGCGCCCTCGGCTACACCTTCTGCCCGAGCTGAAAGTTCAATAAATAAACGCATTCAGGGATGATTTGGTAGAACCCAGAAGGAAAGGAGAGCAGCCCCTCTCCACACAGGTCTCCCACTTTTCTAGGACCTATTGCGGTGGCCCAGGTGGGCTGGTGTGAGCCCCTGGGGGCCGCGGCAGCAGGCTACCCTCCTGCTGTTAGATATGCCGGCCTCTCTCTGCACCGGCACACCCACGGCGACTAAGAGAAATTTAACGTATTCACGTCAAGGGTTTTCCCCCCTTCTCTCCCTTCATTATGCATCAAGAGATGTTCTAGTTGAATCTGAGACATCAGCTAAGAAGATGTTAATGCTCATAAATTAAATTGCTCGCAGAAGGCGATCAATTTTTAATGTTTACACTCAAGATGTTCCTTTTAATTACCGCTTAGCTGCATTTGTACTCGCTGTTCACGTAGAAAATGCCGGGGCTTGCGAAGAGCCACCATGAGTTGCAGGACATCAAACTGCACAAGAAGGGAGTCACTTCAGAGAGGGGGCACCCCGGAGGCCCAACGTCCTCTTGGAAAGTGGCAGGGAGCCACTCTGCGCCCATAAATGCCTCTGGAAAGTTGCCCATCTCCTCAGGTAGGCGTGGAAACCACCCCTCCTCAAATGCCTGTGATGCATCCTGAGACATAGATGTGAAAATGAAAACGGATTTTCTAATTAAAAATCTGTCCACTGATTCATAATTGATGTTAATCGATTACCCAGCAGCTGTATCCGGCTATAAAACCACAGATTGTTTACAGGCTGCCCAACCTTGAGAAATGGACCTGCTTCTCACTGGTAAATGTGGGACACACAGTGGAGCCTTGTGAACGTGAAATGACACACGTGGACCCCAGTTGGTGCCTCACCCACGTTAGATGCTAAATAAACATGAGCTCTGGCCTGTGTTTCTCCATCCTTTCTCTCTGGAAAAGGGAGGTGACTATTTTATATACTGTATATACGCTGACATGCAAGGTGGGAAACGTTGCTTCTGGGACAGCCTGGGGCCACCAGAGTGGGACTGTGCTGTGTCCCACACATGCTTATCATTTAAAGACACACCCATCTCAGTAGAAAAACGGAGCCTCATGGACCATGATGAACAGAGTGTTTTCCAGGGCGGCATTGTCAGAACCATGGGAAATAAGAGCAGCACAGTGTGGAGAGAGCATAGAAGAATAATTTTTAAAAGAGGATACATTCTTCTCATCCTTAGACTCTCTCTGTCCAACCTTCATGTTTTAAAAGAATCTGTGTGCATAGCCCTAGCAGAGAGCTGTCCAAGTTTATCGAGGTTGATGAGAGAAGGTGTTTCAGGTTTAATAATGAAGGGGCAGGCTTGGCACCAAATGATGGGGGCAAGGCAAATTTTGCATCACCCCTCCACCCTATGTTAAAGTTAAAAATTGCCATGGATGGGATCACCAAATAGCTGAGATACATGATGATGAAAGAAAGTGTGTCGATGAGAAGGATCTAAACAATAAGCTTGATGCTCTTGATGAGATTAGTATCTCTGAGGCCTTTTGTTGCATTGTACCCAACTTTAACTTGATCAACGATGCCCGCGCTGGGTACCGAGTCATTCGGTAGAAATGTCTGAGTGCTGCCATTTACCACTAGAGGAAAGGGGCTGTTTAATGTTTTCACAGAAAGTACCACGGTTGAAGGTAAGACATGCTTGGTACATGCAGGGCCACTTTGCTCTCCAGGACAGACATGGCCAATCTGTGACAGCTAAGCTGGCATGTGGCCTCGTGTCCACTCTTCTTGTCACTGCAGGTGGGCCCCCCACCTCTAGTCAGCAGAGGAGATAAAATCTATGGAGGCTCTTCGCACAATAGGAGATGTTTTTTTAGCTCAGCCAACAAGCAGGAAATGACCCTCCTTTCCCAGTCCTGCCCTCTCCCTGCAGGGCGGGCATTTTGCAGAGGGTGTTGGGAAGCCTGAGTCGGTGCTTCCATTGAAAACCAGCAACATCACCGTCTCTTTACCCGGCAGGGTCTGTGCTTTGGGATCCTGCCAAGAGCAGGGTTCATGATTCCAGTTGAACCATTTGCTAGCTCCCGGGCCTTGAGCAAAAGACGTCAACTCTCTGACCCTCAGGCTCCTGACGGTGAAACAATCAACCTTCACACTGAATGACTATGAAGCTGAATGAAGCTGGGCCGGGTGCAGTAACTGAATACAAATGAGTAGCCACTAACCTCCTTGCTAGAGAACCTTGGCTCCCCTGCCCCTCTGCCTTTGGCAGGTTCACTGGTTGGAATGTGAGGGCGCCGAAGCAGAAGAGAGAAAAGATAGAGGCGGTACAAGGACTGAGGCCAGGAAGAAGATTTTTGGGAAATCTTGGAGGTGGGCCTGGCAGTTCCTGCAGGAGGACATAAGTAGCTGAGAAAAAAAAGTGATGTGTCCCCTGCATAACATTGGAGAGTCACAAGAAGAGGCTGAGTGACCTCCCACAGCTTGCTACCCAAATGACGTCCCAACCGCAGTGGAGAAAAACGATACGGAAGACCCAAGAACAGTCCTTCCATTTCTCCGCAGATGAGGCCGCTTCAGGTCACAGAGGATTTCATGGGCTTGTCCTCGTTGCTCCCCAGACACTCATCCCCTGAGTTCCACAGGATGTCCCTGTCGTCGACCTTTACCGAGGAAACGATGGGCCCCAAAGTGTATGGTAATCGGTGACTTTATTTTTTTCAGCGTGATGTCACGCTGAAGAAATTTCACCCAATGCCAGAGATCTTTTCCCCTCAAGATCCCAAATGATTCTAACGTTAAGATGCGAGTGGAATTCCTGGTCTAACACTTATAATGGTCTAAACCCGCCGTTCTATCTGTTTGCCTTGGAACGGCCTGCTTCACCCTTGCCTGGTGGCCACGTCCAGGCCATTGGGGGAGAGAAGCAGGCTGTCCCAATGGAAGGTTTGGAAGGGGTGACAGGAGGACAAGGAGGAAAACCGGCCTCTTTTAAGCGTGAGCCGTGAGACGAGAAAAACACATCAACACCAACGCGGACGTGACAGGAAGTCCCCAAGAGCACAGCAGGTCGATGGAGCTTCAAGAGGCGAGACTCAATGAAAGGAGCTTCTTGGGAAACTTGACCCAGCTTAGAAGGGCTGAGCGGCGAAAACGAGTGTTTTGGGTCAAGGATTGAGGGCAAGAATTCAGTTCAGGATCAGGTGGCTGCAGAGCGTTCAGTTCTGATCTGAACACCAAGGGCTTGAATGCTGGCGCCCCAGCAGGGAACGTGCTTAATTTCAAGGGTTTAGAGGGATGTAAGCTGCTGGGGGTGGAAGAAGTTCACACCTCCCTGACCCAGGCGGTTACGCCAGGCGGAGTGCCTGCAATTTACCTCGGCCACTCAGGCAACCCTAGACCTGGACGGAAAACCCTGCATCGGTTGTTGACTCGGAAGGTGACACCAGCCTCGGTTTTGAGGGTCTTTTTACAACGGTTTCCTCAAGTCCAGCACGTGCCCATCAGGTGTCCCCACGAGCCTTAGATAAAATGGGCACGTTTGTTTCAGTTTAGTCAAATTAGCTGAGGGCAGGGCACACGCAATCACGCCCCAGAAGGACGCGAGGAATCATCTAACTGTTCCTTCGTTTCACAGGTTTAACAGGAACGTCCACGAAGGAGAAGTCACGCGGCTCCACTCACAGCGGAGAGATGAGGCCTTGGACCCCGGCCCAGGCCCCTTGTTCCTGGAGAAAAGTGCCGGGTTTCTTTGCCCGAAACACAGCCACGGCCAGTTTTAAGGGGCAGTGGACTGGAAGGTCTTCCCAGGGCCCAGGAAAGGGCTCCGGGCTCTGCCGTCCCTCACCCCACCCAACAGTTCCCATCGGCCTTTCTTTGCACGAATTGTCTCTACTGGAACTTCTTCCGTCTTCCAGTTCCGGGAAGTGGGCATGTTCCACACAGGTCCCAGGTGGCCTCAGTGACCACGTGGGCCGGCAGCCAACTTTCACCTGCTGACTCGATACGGCACGCGTTTCTTTATGGATCTCGTAATACCCAAGATTTCCTTTTGATCCTCTTCAGACTAATGGTTCTACGTTCTCTCTAAGGTGTGGTTAGGTATTTTAATATTTAAAAAACTGTAATCGGCAACTGTACATTTTTCCTCAGCGGAATAAGCATACTCTTGTTCTTGGGCAACTAACATTTTCCCTTTCGGCTTCTTCCACCACTGGATATTTGCAGCAAGTCTTACTTGTCCTTATTTTCTCCCCTAAGTATCTTTTCTACCTGTGGCATGTCCCCAGTCCAAGTTCAAGGAGAGGCGCACAACAGCCTCTAAGTTGTGTTAAAGTATAGTAGGTATGTTTTTATAATCCCTAGCAATTCTTGTTTATTATTAGAAAATGTGTACAGTTTAAACATTTTAATGACATAATGTCTAGCACCATTTTGAGGATATATACTCTATTGTAAAATAGCCTATTCTTCCTTCTTATTTAAAAAAAAATGGCATTTTTGCTGTAGCCTCTGTAACTGACACAAATAAATTCAGAAAGGATAATATATATATATATTTTTTTTTTTTTTTTGCCACAAAGAGTTACGAAAATAGCCAGTTTTCTCAAACTCTGAAACTATGGGAGAGCTTCTGCGAGAATGAAGTCCCCAAAGTCACATGTGAATTCAAATCTGGGAACAGTTAGCAGATAAAGCCGGAGCCGTGAGGAGGAAACCTTCAGAGTGGCTCATGTCCTCCACTCACCAGGGTCACTGCAGGAGATTTACGGTGATAGATAAAACTATTCAATTCCAGTTTGTTTTGCAGTTCCCTCCTCTCCAGACTGGTCATCACTTCCACTTGATCAAAAGCTCACATTTAGGCCATGGCTTTAGCACCAGAAATCTTCTAAATCTGCAGCCCCTGCAAAATCCCTTCACAAGCCCATTCTTGGGAAAATACCCAATTTATCACTTTGGGGGATTTCCAGGGCATGACTTGAAACAGCCGTGAAGAGTTCTTCCTGGGGGCTCGGACCTGATCTCAGGCTGGCGTGTCCTGGAGTCCAGCTGATATGGCCACCGCCCAGGAGGTTCTGAGGTCGCCTTAGAGTTTGAGACACGTCCACCTCTGTTCAGTGTCCTTGTTCTCTGTAGGGTCACTGCCTGGATTCTACCTGATCCATAAAAAACTGGGATCAGAAGGTGCCTAGGAAAACTAACTTTACTAGAGTAGAACTAAGAATATTGTGAAAGGGCATTTGATGTTTACTTACTTTTCTCTTTAGAAAATCTCTTTCTGTTTATGTGTGTGTGTGTGTGTGTGTGTGTGTGTGTGTGATTATATATAATCACATAGGAATGCACACATAGGAATTAAAAACCTACATGGAATTAAATTACATTTTTATGTTGCTATGTGCTTCTGATGATCATTGCTCTACGTGGACATAGGCTTTCAAAACCAGGAACTATATATGTATAATTTATTTTGCCAATTTAACTGTATCTTAAAACTCTTACGTTACATGTTAGTAAGAGCGTGTACTTTTAGTGATTATTTAATGCTTACTTTGTCTTGTATCAAAACCTGAGTCTTCACCTGTTTTTTGATGGGGAGGGTGGTCGGGCTGCACACCATTTATTAACAAGACCTATTGTCATCCAAGTTTTCTTTCCCGGCACACCGTGATTTTCCAAGTGCAGGAAAGGCTGCTTCAGGGACATGTATTTTTAAATCCTCTGCCCTCACCTTTCCCTCTTCTTCAATGTTTGGTTGCTTTGTCTTCCCCCCCGCCCCACAATGGCAGCATGCCATGAGTCAGGGAAATGACCCTGAAATTGCTTTCCCGTCCTGACAATGTCTTCCCTGGAATCTGGGTATTCAGAGCCTCCCTGGCCGATGGGCAGAAAACACGTGTGTGAGCAGCAAGCTTGCGTCAGTTAAGTGACCCCCGATGAGTTTCCCTCAGTCTTCCTTGGATATTTATTTCACTACACGTCAGTCAATGCAGCCAAATGCGTTTGCATTGTCTTTGGTGGCATTTTCAAAGGTCCTGCTCCTCTTTGGATGTGATGGGGGATTCCAGTGTGAGAAAAAAGAAGTTTAATGATTCCTTAAATGAGGTTTTCTGTACGGTAGAATTTTTAGAAATTTCCTTGAATAGCTGAGTTCCCCTGAACTATTTTCCAGGCCTGTTCTCCTCCCTTTATCTGCAGTGGGGCACGTTTTTCAGATCAGCCCTTTTAATTGGTTTATTACCTTTCCTTACCGCCTCCAGAAATAGGTTTCATTTATCTGCAGTACGAACATGTTTAGAACTTGTCCATCATTGTCGGAACTACTCCTCTGCAACCCTGGTTTTTTCCCTTTGTTTTCTTTTCCAGGATGGTGAGGATCAGCTCATTTGCACAGTCAGGTCAGTCTTGCTCCTTTGACGTTGCGGTACCTGTTCCTTGGTCATGGAGTTTGAAAATGTCTCGTTGTTTCTCAGGCTGAAACAGTTGGATTCTGTCATTTTCCCTTGTTCGCTGACTTTTCTTCTCAACGTATAAGGAAATGGGGAATAACCTGATGTTACGATACTGCTGCTTCCTCCCTTGGGTCCTCTCTCCAGCATGTCACGGGCTCAGGCCACCGAAACGCAGTCATTTCTTTCCATGGTCACACTCGATTTTTCTCTTGCTAACCTCCCAGGAAGATCACTGCCCAGGGTATGAAAATGGATGGACCTGTCGCTTTCAATGTATTTTTCAGTCCTCCAAGAGGCCTCGTACTTAGGGTTTAAACACTAAATGATAATGATCTGTAATATAAAATAACTTGTGTTCAGAGATCTCCCCAAGCGGGAATTCTGAGTAAGTGAGAGGCAGTTCCAGCCCAGCAACTGAGCTCAGCACCCAGCACCGCGGCTGGGCTGGGCGTGGTCGTGGCTGAAGCTCAGCCCTGCTCCGGAACACGTTAGCTCACCCTTCAGCCTTTCCACCACATGGCTTCCACCCCCGTGACCTGGCCGTGGAAACAGTAGGATGAAGACGTGTTTTGTTTTGCCACTGGGCTTTCTTACCACGTGGCTTCGTGCACCTGTCATGGCCTTTCCCCTGTTCTTTATCCAGCTCACACACACCGTGCTCAGCTTTAGTCTTCCCACGTCACTTCTTCCAGGAAGGCCTCCTTGACCATTCCACCTCCATCTGATTTAGCTTCCCCTGCGCTTGCAGAACTCTTTATGGGTGTATTTATCCCAGCACTCGACACCCCTCATTAGAGTTGGTTACACACCCGCCTCCCACGCAGGACTGTGCTCCCCAATCCCAGGGCAGAGCTGGCTCCGCCGGGCACAGTGAACGACTGTTGGGCAAGTTAAAAAGCTCATCGTTTCTTTTACCAGGTGCTCAGAGACTCATTTGCTTCAGGAAAGCACCGTTTTACCTTTGCTTCAGGAACCGTATTTCAAAATCATTCTTATTTCTTTCTGCATTAAAAATCCCAGTCTCGCCCTGGCTGGTGGCTCAGTGGATAAGGTGCCGGCCTGCGAACCCAGAGGTCGCTGGTTCAATTCCCAGCCAGAGCACATAACTAGGTTGCAAGCCAGGTCTCCAGCCAGCTCTGTAGCTGGGGGCAGGTGAAAGGCAACCATACATGGATGCTTCTCTCCCTCTCTCCCTGCCCCTCTCTCTAAAAAATAATAAATAAAATCTTTAAAAATAAATAAATAAATAAAAATTAAAATCCTAGTCACTAAGCAGCACGATTAGCTTATTTTCAGTAATAAAACTGAGCTAACCAACTGATAATGAATCACAGTTCCATATACTTCTAAAGGATATTTGTGTTTTCTGACAAAGCGCGGGTTAAGCCAATGGAATCCATCTGTAATAATGGGATTTAAAAACTGCCCGAGGAGTGGGTGTAGGAGGGTAGGTGGCGGGGGAGCCTTTCACGGGGGGCCTTCTGAGTACTGTTCAGACAATAGGAAGTTTGCACCCGGCTCCCACACGGATGCGAGGCTGACAGCTACTGTGTGAGGCACTGGGTGAGACACCCAAGTGACATCAGTAAAAAAGTAACATGAGCGAATAAAAAATGAAATACATGCTGCAACACGCTGGTAAAAGAAGCCAGACACAAGGGCGGTATGTTCTATAATCTGTTTACGTGAAATGTCCGGAATAGGCAGGTCCATGGAGACAGGAAATAGATCAGTGCTTGCCAGGGGCCCGAAGAATGAGGGGTGGCTTCCAGGGACCCCCGGTGTCTCTGTGAACCGATACAAATGCTCTGGATTGAGGCACAGCTGACGGGCGCCCCTCCCGCAGAATTTACTGAAACCGCTGAATTGTCCGCTGTAGGTGGGTCAGCGGAATGGTATGTGAATTATGTTGCAATCAAAATGTATAAGGGGGAAAAAAAGCGATACACCGAAAATATTACCAGTAGGAAAAAGAGCCTTTTTCATTTGTCATTGCTATTAGAGTGCTCTCGAATAGAACCACATCTTCTAAATATGAAGGATTAGGCAGCCAGCCATTTTAATGGCGCCTATAAAACATGTTTAATTTCTTTCCCTCCAGTTTCCCAGAAGTCTTCTGCTGCACTGTAACCACGCACGCAGAGGTGGGCTTGCGGGTTGGGCCGAATGGGTTAGGGTGGTCAACAGGTATCAGCTTCCAGTTACAGGATGGACAGGCCTGGGGACATAATAGCAACATGGTCACTCCAGGTAACAATACTCTCTTGTGCCCGTGAGCGCCTCTGTCCTGTGCGCTGCCGGGTCCCTGGGGCCAGGGACAAGGGGCCCCTAATAAATACCTGCTGACTGAACAGGTGAGGCAGGTCCTCGCCGAGGGCCAGGGAAGACGGTGCAATGACCGTCTGCAAACAGCTGTGGAGTTAGTCTGACTTGGGCGTGCGTACCCAGCAACACAGACACGTGCTACCGTGTCTTCACGCGTGTCCGTCTGCAGGCTGGTCATGGGAATGAATCCCGAGGCAAAGACTCGAGACTCCTGCGGCCTGTTCTGCTCCCAGGTGACTGGCTGGCTGCGACCGCGACCGTGGGCCGGGTTCTGCCTAGAATCTCTTGGCTGGAGATTTTCTCTGATTTAGTGCTGCTCCTGAACGTGAGTGAGATATAGGTGTGCGGCCACCGCAGGTTCGGGGAGCAGCCCCCCTGGACCAGGACGGTGGCGGGACGGGGGGAAAGAGCCTCCGGAGAGGTGAGACCAGCTCCGCCCCACGCTGGTGGCCAGCCTGACAATCGCCTCCTTACCTCTCCACTCCCACTGCGTCCCCACTTTGAAACTGTTCGATTTCTTCCCCCTTTTGGAGTTGCTAGGTTGAGCCCACTTGCTGGGACAAAGGAATTACCTTTAAGCTGGTGTTTTACTCCAAGTGAGCGGTCTTTCTCCTTCAAGGGTGCTAACAAAAGGGGACTGTAGTTTATGACCTCCCGGGGACAACAGGAGGGCGCTGGGACAGGGTGGCTGCTAACAGGAGCCCCCGGGAGTACCTGGGCACCGCGGCGCGTGGCAGGTGTTGAGGGGCTGTGTAAAGCAAACATGAGGGCCCTGGCAGGTGGGAGAGTTGGCTGGAACTCATTCTGTAATCAGAAGGTTGCAGGTTCGATTCCCAGTTAGGGCACATCTCTAGGTGGTAAGTTTGATGCCTGGTCTGGACACGTAGGGGAGGCAACTGACCCATGATTTCCTCTTCCTTCCTCTCTCTCTGAAGCAATGAAGGAGGGAAAAAAGTCCTTGGGTGAGGAATTAAAAAGGACATCCTTAGAATCACGGGGTCGACAAACAGCAATCTCAGGTCAGAAACACATATTTGATTTGTAGAGTTGTCGATTTGAGCACTTAACAAAATTAAATAGGAAAATATTTCCTCCTACTCTAGATGAGTTTACACAGCTACCTTTCTTTATTAACAATAACAATTTTTGAAACTAGTGCTTATTATGGGGTTTGGCAGTCATGATAATACCTATTGAAAATTGATTTAAAAACTACTAAAGGAATAGCTCTTTTAAAATTGCACTCATGTACCCATGTTTAAGGTCCTTCTTCAACATGTTTTCATGTTCTTTTTTGCAAAGAATATTAATATTCTCTCCTTTGCTTCTTTGTATGATGTTCCGTTCCCATCTTTTCTTGAGAGTGTAGGCCTCCCCAGGCCAGCTGCAATTCCCCACAGGAGTCTCCATCTTTCACATTTCATCCCTTAAAGACCTCTTGAGAGTTTTGGCATCTGCACTCCACTTAATTCTGCTTTAAAATCTTTAGCTAATGGCTCAGCCCCATAAGACTCATCAAACCTCCCACATTGTCACTCAAGTACAGACGTCGTACTTCCCATTGATTTTACTGATCTCTTGGGAGGTCCCGTCTCTGAAGGGGGCACCTAAGTTCCACTGGGGAAGAAGGAAGAGCAATGGGAAAGGCAGGTCTCAATTTTCAGACGAGCCCTGAACTGGACGTCAGCCCATCCTCCTTGAAGGAAAGATTCTGCTTCTGCTCAAAGTGGAATTACTTCAGTCCTTACCACATCAGAGACAGTTTCGTGGTTATTTACATTCAGTCTCCTGCCCTAAGTCAAATAATTAATTCTTGCAGGAGAGGCTCTTACAAATGAACTAACTATTCTGTACTCTACAGTGAGTAGGAGTTTTGGAAGCCCTTCGGCTGCATCTCCGTAAGAACTACAAGGGAAGACGGTAGGCAGCTATAAAATGATTTTGTTCTGTTTGGGGGATTCTCCAGTCATTTATCCTCTCTGTCCTCTTGCCTGCATATCTCTCTGTGCCCGTGCCTGAGTTGGGAATCAAACTTCCTTCCCTCCCAGATGTCTCTGCTGTGAATTCTGGAAACCTCACCAGGACAGACACTCCATTTCTTTGCTTTAATTAAAATTCAATTTTCTCTGGGAAGACACTGCTTTCGGTGAACTGCCTCTCTGTGGAGGTGGCCACTTCCCCAAACTAGGTGACCACAGAATAGGGAGGTGGGTTTGCATGTTTTCTGCTTCACACTGCCTGTTCCAAATCATGGCTCCTGCACCCTCATAAAAACAAACAAACAAAAACAAAACAAAAAACCTCCTTCTCTGAGTATCTTCCCATTCACCTACCTTGTCTTTTAACAGCCATTGCATTGATTTCCAGTTTCTTCTCCACCCAAGTCCCATTACTGCCTGACTTGGCTTCCCTGCTGTGTCCCTTTGGTGGAGACTTTCAATACCTAACCTTGGAAGTGCTTACTTTCCTCAGCTTTGACAACTGCCCTTCTTTTTGTATCCAAACTCCCACAGCTTATAATCCTGGACATAGTTAACATTCTCAAGTGCCCCAATTCAAAAATCACGTTTCAATATCCTTATTCCCTGATTGATATTTCAAATGTTTAACAGTTTTTATTTCTTTTTAAAAAATATTTTATTTATTATTTCCAAAAAGAGAGGAAGGGAGAGAGGCAGAGAGGGAGAGAGACATCCACGTGTGGTTGCCTTTCACCTGCCTCCAGCTATGGACCTGGCTGGAGACCAGGTTATGTGCCCTGGCTGGGAATGGAACCAGCAATCTTTGCATTTGCAGGCCAGCACCTTATCCATTGTGCTACCCAACAGAGAATTTTTTATTTCCTATGCCCATGTTACTTGCTTTCTGATTTCATAGTGATTCGGGACTCTTATTGCGGCTCCAAATTTTTAAGTTGCTTCTCCCTTGATTTTCTTTCTTTAGATTATTTACTTATTATTGTATTGTTTCATTTTTTTCCCCTATTGCTCCCCATCTCACCCTCCCCACCCCTCCCCCATAGTCAATCCCCACCTCGTTGTGCATGTCCATGGGTCCTTCACACTAGCTCCGTGACTACACCCTTCCCTCACTTCCCCCCGTGCACAGCGAAGTTCTATGCAGAAGAAGGAAGGAACCTCTACCATTTGCAATACAAGATGGAAATGGAGAGCATCACGCTTTGTGAAATGAGCCAGACAGCAAAAAACAGATACTATATGGTCTCCCTTGACTTTCTTATTTGACTAAATCGCATGGTACATGATAGGACGCAACACACGGTAGGACCGAGCTCAAGTTTCTACACTTAGCTGCCTTCCCCATCGGACACGGGTGCCCAGCCACATCGTCATCCCGCATCAGTGCGAAAGCACTGCCTCTAGTTTCGGCAGTAACCTCAGGGCACAATGATCAGTCCCTGTGATGCTAGTTTGCCTTCCTGGCTAATAAAGTCGCAAATAGGAACTAACCTCTCTGTGTGCACTTTCTTTTTGTAAACTTATACCTTACCTAACAGCACTGTGGGAGTGTGGGCATGTGTAACACATAAGAGGGTGATGATACTAATTAGTAGTTTTGTCCAATGATAAGCATTGAATACTTGCTAACTACATGTAATCAAGTCGGGGTATAATACAGTGAAGGAATTTGATGGCCAGTATTTATTTTTGAAAATGCCCTTCCATTCTGACACATTAAATCAAATGCTAGTTAACATGACCAGTCAATTTTGGGTGGGTACTTCCAAGTTTTTATATCTGGAACATTTATGGGCTTCTCAATGTCCTGTGTACTAAATTTTTAATTTTCCAATAATTTAGTAAGAATAAGCAGGTTATGACATTTTGATTTCATAATCATTATTTAAGATGTTAATGTATGAAGTTTAATACTCCTTTTAAGGTATGAATATTGATCCAATTCACAATTTCAACGAAAAGGTATATCTAAGAGAAGCTTTCATTATTCCACCACAAAAATGATGCAGAGACATTTCAGCACCAGGGACAGTAACCTTTCCGATTAAAGGTGACGTCCTACTGCAGACCAGTAAATAACTTCACTGTTACCTGCTGGGTTTACATGCGTGAGTCTAACATGAGAGTTAAGAGCACAGGCACAAGGAAAACATCCAACAAATATTTTGTTGTTTTTACTATTACTCTTGTACATGAAATTGATGTGATAACAAGATAGGTATCTTTCTACTTGGTCACAGAAACCCATAAAATGTGGAAAATAAATGACCATCATTAAATATTTTATTGTTTTATGCATATTAATTTAAAATATAGCACAATGGACCACTCTCTTTCAATATGAGCAAAATATAAGAAAAAATAAAAATCATGAGTTGCAGTTCTTCAAGCCGAAGTTGATTGCCAAAGTTAAAAAAAAAAAAGCAAAAAATTTAAAAAAATAGATCTCTTCAAACATAGTCATAGGATTCCTGTGTACAACAAATTTTCAAAGAAATTTCCACTGGGGTATTTTTCACTGGTGTGTTTTTATGCATGCTTTAAAGAAGAAAACAATTAGTGACCTGTTGACCAACAGTAATTTATATTTAATATTGTGTGTATTTCTAAATGAAGGTGGAAAAAGGACACCAAAATCTAGGAAGTTAAAGATTGTGGATGTCCACCTGAAGAATGAATGCAAATCTATGTATTCTAATTTCCTTCCATCATAACTTTTAAAGTATAATTATTCTAAAAAAGTCAAATGATTTGAAAAACCCATATATGTGTATATAGATAGATATAGATATATTTGATTTAATACATATTCTTTATTAGAAACTAGGTAAACCTGGGTTCTGTACAATTTTGCAGGTGGCCATTTGTTTGTTTATATACCAATAATATAGAATTTTTTGAGGCCACCAGTATCCAACATATTTTTAATTGGTGGATCCACCTCTATGTTGACAAATGCTGGTTATTATACCACGTTGTAGTTGAGAAATCTAAATGTGGTGCTGGACCTGGAAAACGAGTCCTCAGGAACTCCACTACCAGGAAGGCAAGGGGAGTGGCAGAATTCAGTAAGCCTGCAGGTGCATAAACCAGCGGGTCATTAACCCAACCGCCTACAGCAGTTCCTGTGAACTGAGGGGTGCACCGTTTCTGGGTGGAGAGGGACACAATGCTTCAGGACAACTTGAGCCTGCAGCCTGACCCCTGCCTGGCAGGCCACTCGCCGCCCTGGAGAGGTGGAGGGAACAGTCCTCAGCGAGCCAGCCTGGGGTTCACCGATGGTCCCGCAGACGTCTCGCCGGTGGCATTGGCTGGTCACTATGGAACGTAGAGACAGAAAACGAGCAGGCGCCTGACGTCAGCAAGTTGTTCCCGTCCACAAGGCTGCGGGTTTGGTCTGGTTGTCAGGTGTGGTTTGCCCTCTAACCTGAGCCACTAAGTCGGGAAACCCAGAACATGGGGAGCCAGAGAGAGTCCGCAACTTCGATCCCAGTTGAAACCATACATTGTGAGTATCTCGTCATGCGTGCACAACTCACTGGTTTACAGGTCTTCTCCTTTAAAATGTTTCGTGGTGTTACGAAAACAGGCTGCAAATCCCAAGCGAGTTTTGTCGAGGGTTTAGACAAAGCTTTACTGTGCTGTCCAGTTTGAAAAGGGCAGAGTCATCTAAGAGCCCGGGCTGGGTGGCTTGGTATGTAGAACCAAGGATTGATGTTCCTCACATCAATCTCTCTTTCTTTGTTCCCCCCTCTCCAACATCAATAATCATTTTTTTCAGGTGGGGGTTAAAAAATAAATAAATGAACTGAAGCTGAGGCGTAAAAGTTGTATTGGAACCTTTTGAGGATCTGCGATTGATTTCACGTTTCTCCTTCCTTGCGTTTACTCAGGTTTCAGCGTGCTGTTGGATGGCCTTCTTGTTTGGTTCTTGAGGATTCACGGTTTGTACCAGTGATGGCTTGTCTCCCCAGTTTGGGTTCCGGACCAGTTTATTCCTGGCTACGAGCTGTGGGCACTGGACCTCCCTCTTTGGATGGGTCACACGATCAAACCCGGTTTCTTGTTCTGAGTCACTCATTCCCATTATATTGGTAAGAAAACTGGGACTCAGAGAAGTCAAGTACTTTACTTAATGCTGAACAGTGAAGATTCAATCATTCGAGAGCTAGTTTTGAGGGATTTAACTTCTTCAAAATTCATGTTTTAAGAAATCTCATAGTCTTTTAAAGGAATATTTATGTTTGGATTTTAAAAGTCTTTGTTCTTCTTTCATTAATAGTTGAGATAGGCAAATGTATTTGTATTTAAATTGTTGAATTCATTGAACTATTACAATCTCTGCCTTTTCTTTCTTCCTCCTTTCCTTTACCCATTTGTTGAGTACTCAACAGGTATCAGTCAATGATCACAGTATATAGCTGAAGAATGTATTTGTCAGAAAGACATCATTCCGGCTGTCCAGGAGCTGTCTCATAAAAACAAAAGACACATGACAAATGATTACACCTCTGTATTTTTCCATTAAATAACTACCATGAAACCCATCATCTTCTGATATCACATTGTTTACATAAATTTTACAAATATATTGGCTGTGTCCTATTAGGATGTAAGTGCCATAATGACAGGCATTTTGTCTTATGTGTTGCTGTATGTTTGTGCCTTGGAAATAGCCATAGCTAACAGAGTATACATGATGGGTATTTGTAGTAACAAAAAGAGTTTTATTCTCTTATAGGCTTTTTAATAGCTAGTAGCCTTATTATGTTTCTAGTGAGTGAAAACTACTTATTAGACACATGAATTCAATTTATTTCTCTTAAAGTTTTGGTTCTTTTAAGCTGAACTTCAAGTTTCCTACCCTAACCAAACCAGCTATTGTGTTATATTTTTAAATAGACACACAATGTTTTAAGTATGGAAATCCTTTCATTTATTTAATGCCTATGAGTGATGCCACTGGGGTGAGGGCTCACACATACCCAATACCCAAGAAATAATTTGGGAAAGTTAATCTCATGAAGCCCCACTGTTTCTTTAAAATAGAACATCAGGGAAAATGTTCTGTCTTGGCATCAACTTAAAGTGCTTAATTTAAAAAGAAAGCAATAACAAAAAAAGTCTTATGAGAATGAAAAGTAGAGAAACAGTCACATATTGAAACAACAGGACAAAAGTCTGGTTTAAAGTCTCACATACATTTTTGTAGGCTACTCACTTTTGTGGGTTAGTAAATTATACATTATAGTTTTATGGCAATTATTTGCTTATTTTTCCAGTTTTTTTCTTTTAATAAAGTCTCAGGGAAAAAAAACTCCTAACACGCCTTCTCTTCCTTTAATAAAAACAATATAGTGTTGATTTGGTTTCATGTACTTAGAAATAAAATTTTAAATTTGAGATAGAAAAAGAAATTGTTAAGATTCTTATGAGGTAAGCAAATTTAGACTGTAATACATAGATATATATTATATGTATATAATATATATATGGCTAGTTAAAAAACTAAAGAAGAAAAATGCTGTCCAATTTGTTCTTTGAAAAAGGGAAAGTAAAGTCAATGAATGAAAAAATTTAGAAAGTAGATACTAGTACACTTAATTATATAATTGGAAAATTCTACCAAGTTTTCTTTTTGTGTTAATGGATAATCACAACTTCTATCAGCTATTGAATCCATGTCACAGGAATTGATCTAAATGTTTTATGTGTTAATGTCTTTAAATCTTTTAAGCAATACATATGAGGTCCTTATATTTTCAGGATGAAGAAAGTGGTTTATAGGCAATACGTGTGGATTTGAACCTCATCAATCTGATTTCAAAGCCATTTTTTTAAAGCCGCCATACCATACTGAAAGAATTATTTGGGATTAGGATGAAAGTGGTAAAGCAGAAACACGGAAATGTTTGGGAGAAATGTTTTATTTTATAATGTAAACATGCGAGTTTTCTATTGTGCTTATGAAAGACGGCATGCTGGAATGAATCATGAGGGCAAATCATGTGGTAACCATCTTCATACGCTTCACTGAATGCAAATAGGCCTGAAACATGCTATGTTCCGTCTTCTTGCCAATGCAAAAGAAACCAGGCTGAGCTTGTTTGAATTAAAAACAAAGAAACTAGTGATAAAGCTGTAGCAAACACATGACATGCCATCTAATTCTCATGGCTCAGCTTAGCCTGACCAAAATAAAGTTTCATACACACATCTATGTCTATTTAACAGATACACAAAAACTCAGTGAGATTAAGCACCCCCATCCTTCAAGTTTCCTTTACCCTTGGATTACCTGTGCTATTGTGTTATTTAATACTCATTTTTACATTAATGGCAAAAAGGCTACATGTAATGTGCTAAGCGTTCCAGACATGTCAATATAATTAAAACATTTTGCACAGCTGACACTTTCAGGACAGACCTTGTATACCTCAAAGTGCGTAAGATTAAACTTTCAGAAGGCACAGCACAGATACTCTTTTTTTCCTACTTTACCTCTTTTTGATCCCAGTCCTACTGTTGGTTAAGTGAAAAGAGATACTCTAGAACCTTGGGAAACCAAAGAATAAATAAACCTGATTGTCTCCATGTCCTGTGTGCTAACTGATGGATGAGGAAGTTATTTCAAGCCATTTTCTGCCAGCTGATCCATTAAAGCAAGGCTCTCATCCAGAGCTGACCCACAGCACAGACTCAGATAGAGTCCATGTACAAAGTTGGGTTCAACTTTGGTGTAGATGTTCTCCCTGAACAGATTCTATGAATAACTGTTCCAAATGACTCTTGCACATTTCCTCATAGAGTCCCTTTTCTTTTTTTACCCAGAGTATGGGCTTTCTAACTACAATTATATAGACACGTCATGATAACGCCCTCAATGGGCACTAGATTAATGGTTAGACACATTACAAAATATTTGCCAGGAAAGTATAATTAGGCAGGGTACATTAATGGAACTCTGAAATTAAATTTTGGTTACTCTTAATGAATATAATGAGAAATTATTTATTTATTCCAGGTAACTTGTCTACCATTAAAATGATTCCCTGGAAACATAAAGGCTAATGGAGTTTTCGGAACCTTCCTAGGCATAGAGATTTAAAGTCAGATCGACTCTTGGTTGACAGCTTTCACCAACACAGGCAAAAACGTGCGGGAAAATAGCTTCTCCCAGTTGCACTCTCTCTCATCTGGTATCTTTGGTAGAAGTGAAATAAGGGCCTTCGTCTGGTGCCACATCAGGCCGAGTGGGGCAGTGAAATAACTGGGATCAAATCTTAATTTTGTGCCTTTCCTGATGCAGGGCCTTTCACATCTGACAGCTCCTGCTGATCTTCGCTCACTTGAAAAATGTGAACAATATCTTACTTGAAGGGTTAGAGATACATGTAAAAGTGAATGGCCAATGAAAGATAGATACATATATATATATATACACACACACACACACGTACAATATGACAGCTGTAAAGGTCAACAAAAAGTCAACCGTGAACTTGACTCTTTAACAAACTTTTCTTTTTCTAACACATGTTTGCCAAACACAAGGGCAAGTACAGGGCATGGGATGTAATTGGGCAAAACAAAGGCACTTCCCAGTCAATGTTGGTTAATATGAAAACAATTATATCCATTTAAAATTTTCAAGGAGTGGAATGTAAGTGACTATATACCGTGTCTTGTGAACTTCTTACTGCTGGCAGATGAATCAAAGAAGATGAAAACTATTACTCTATTTGAGTGAAAACCTATCAGAGTGGGCTACTTGGGGGAAAAAAAGCCAGAAGACATCTTCGCATGCTGGAAATGGGTACAAAGTTGGAGACCACTGCCATCTGGGTGAGATGCCGTCTGGACTCACGGAGGTGGCCTTTGCACTGGAAGGAACTGCACCCCGGGCATGGGGTCAAGGCATGGACGGAAGGCTGCATGTGAGTGAGGCACCAAAGCCAGAGAGCACCAGGAATTCACTGGGAACAGCGAGATTCGCGTTGGCAAAATCCCCAAACTGGGGACCCCTAAATTATGGAAGGTGATGACTAAGTACATTATACATACGAGGGTTTTTTTTCTTTTTATTCCTTTGAATGACAGTTTGCAATCAATGTCATTCTGTATCAGCTTCCGGTGTACAGCACAGTGGCTGGGCCATCAAACCTGAGGAGGCGTTTCCCACAGCACACACCTGGCTCCCTCCACAGTCACGACAGCACCGTTGACGGTGTTCCCTGCACTGTAGGTAACATCCGTGACTGTCCGGTAACTGCTGTCTGTGCTTCTTCATTCCTCCACCTTTTCCACCCAGCTTCCCAGCCCCCCTGACAACCCTCTGTCTAGTCTCTGTTTCTATGAGTCTGTTTCTATTCCCTTGTTGGGTTATATTGTTCTTTAGATTCCACGTAGAAGGGAAATCACATGGTATTTGTCTTTCTCTAGCTGACCGATATCACTTACCCTAACACCTTTTAGGTCCATCCATGCATGTCTACTGCTGGGCAACTGCTTGTTGACTTATTGATGCTGGCCATTCTGATAGGTGTGAGATGATGCTCTCCCCTGGTGGTTTTCATTTGCTTCTCTGATAATTAGTGATGTTGAGCATCTTTTAGTATATTCTCTTTGTAGAAGTTTGTTCAGGTCCTGTACCCATTTTTAAATTGGACTGTTTGGTTTTTGGTATTTTGTTAAGTTCTTTATAAATTTTGGCTATTAGCCCCTTATCAGATGTATTGTTGGAGAATATGCTCTCCCATTCAATGGGCTGTCTTTTTATTTTGTTGATGGTCTCCTTTGCTGTGCAAAAACATCTTAGTTCAATGTAGTCCCAGTTGTTCAACTTTTCTTTTGTTTACCTTGCCCAGGGTGATATATCAGCCTGAGGTGATATAAATGCCTAAGATTTTACTACCCATGTTTTTGTCTAGGATTTTTATGGTTTTAGTGTGTAGCATTTAACTCTTTAATCAGTTTTGAGTTAATTCTGTGTATAGTGTAAGAAAGTGACCTACTTTCATTTTTTACATGTTTCCAATTTTCCCAACACTATTGAGTAGACTATCTTTACCCTATTGTATGTTTTTGTCTCTTTTGCCAAATATTAACTGACTGTAAAGGAGTGGGTTTATTTCTGGTCTTTCTATTCTTTTTATTGATCTCTTTATGTCAATATCATGCTATTTTGATTACAATGGCCTTGTAGTATAGTTTGATATCAGGTACCATGATTTCTCCATCTTTGTTCTCTCTCAAGATTGCTGAGGCTATTCAGGGTCTTTTGTGGTTCTGTGTTTTTTGAAATATTTGTTCTACTTCTGTGAGGTATGCCATTGGTATCTTGATGGGAATTGTGTTGAATCCACAGATTGCTTTGGGTGTTATGGGCATTTTAATGATGTTAATTCTTCCTATCCATGAACATGGTATGTGCTCCCACTTATTGGTGCCTTCTTCAATTTCTGTCTTTAGTGTCTTATCATTTTCCAAGTACAGGTGTTTTACATATTTGGTTAAACTTATTCACAGATATTTTATTATTTTTGAAGCCATCATGAATATTTGACTTATGGCCCAGCTAATTTCAGTACAACCTCACTTGACTTGGTAACATCTAAAAGGCCTTACTTCCTAACAAGGTCACAAAGTTCCTGTAAATGGGGGACAGCATTCAACCCACAACAGTATGTATGTGTGTGAGAGAGAAATATATGCAGATGTAATTTTTAAAAAGTAAAGAATTATCAAATGGCAGCATTGAATTGAAAATAGGTTTTCGTTACTGTATTTTCCTCAACTAATGAATATTAAAAGAATACGTCTCTCAGGTAGAGGTCAAAAAGCCTGAGAATGTTTTTTTAATGATCAAAAGAGTTATACATGTCAAAAAGGCTGGGCGCCATTGGTGGGGTTCCTGTCAGGAGTGGAATGAGGTAAAACTAGCAAGGAAGGTCCGGTCAAGCGTGGAGAGCCTTCGGAAACAGGCAAGGACTCTGGGTTCAGTTGTCAGGCAAGGAGGGTCACTGGGGACTTCCTGGGCAGAGGACGTGTGCACAGGAAGAAGCTATGGCGACGAATAAAGTAACAGCTCCGTCTCAACCGCCTACCCATCAGGGAGGGGCTGTAGGAAAATCACTGGGGCCGGAGGCGTGGAGGAAATTGGAAACGGGTGCTAAGCTAGTCTAAATGGATTCAAGTCCCTAAGCCAGAACGAATGATGAGGCTTGTCCTGAAAGTATCAAGCCAGCATCAGTATCATTAAAACAGCCTGAGAGGCCGATACTTTCAGGACAGACCTTGTATACCTATTGATCCTGAGGGACTCTGGGAACCAGCTTACTAAACAACTCTCCACGGTCTTTGAGGAGTCAGAGAGAAGCACACGTGCCAAAGGATGAAAGTGACAAAGAGATGAGAAGATAAGTTCTTGAAAACTCACAGTAAGGACTTCAATGTCACCTCTAGGTGAGGTTACAGAATGTCCCATTCATTGGGAAAGGGAGGCAGAAAATCAGGTTACCAGCTTAAATGCATTTCCTTGCTTGTGATATAGTTACTGGGAAAAGTCATAATTCACCTCTTTCTGTGATTTTACTTGAACTTTGCTCAGGGATAGAGGCTGAGTGGGTCCGGACTCCAATCAATCAGCTGCAAGGCCTCTGGCACCCGGCCAGACAGGTTAGAGCAGTGAGAGCAGTTGGTACCCTCAGGTGGTGGCGCTTCTCCAGTTGGGGGACCATACCCAACAGGTGCTTATAAACACCTTAAGTTAGTACTTCCCAAACTTTTTGACTATAATTTGCAGTAAGAAATACATTTTACATCATTACCTGGTAAGCTGACACGGACAAAGGTGTCTTTGTTTCTGTGTAGGTATAATTACAATAACGGGTGCTCTTGGGTTTTTCCATTCTATTTCATTTTTAAAAAATGCTGGTTGCAACCCTCTAAATCTATTTTATGACTCACCAATGGGTTGGGGCCCACAGTTTGAAGAACGTGAATGGCTTTCAATCAGAATGTTTTCAGTGACTACAGAGCTGTTTCTATTCTGCTCCATTGAATACTTGGATGAAGGTATAAAACTTTTAAAATGTTCAGGTAATAGGTTAGTAGAAGGAATAAGACCATTTTGTATGAAATTATTAGCAGTTAAAAATTAATAAGTTTGAATAGAAAACTTGAAAAAAATGACATGAAAATAGATATGCACATTTCTGTGCTTAATATCTCAAAATCCACAGGTAGAGTTTCTGCTGAGGTGCAGCATGTCTAGGAACGAAAGAAAACAATGAACAAAACAAAAGTCTTCAGTGTTTCAGTTGGTAACATTTTTAACATGAAAGGGGAAGAGAACCTAAATTATTTGAGAACCTACCATGTGCCCAACTTGAACCATTACTCTCACATTGTTGAAAATTCTTGAACCAAAGCAAACCCAACCAAACTAATTCGATTTGGGTTACATTGACAGGAGCTGCATGTCCAAAGGTCGAGGTTCAGGTTCAGAGCTTCCCTCTTTTTCACTGGTTGGAACCTACTTAGAATTCGGAGTACAAGTGTTCAGGTTAAGCTTAGAGGACAGCAAGAAATCTTTTTATTCTATTATTATTATTTTTAAAGATTTTATTTATTTTCAGAGAGAGGGGAAGGGAGAGAGGCAGAGAGGGAGAGAAGCATCCATGTGTGGTTGCCTTTCACCTGCCTCCAGCTACAGACCTGGCTGGAGACCTGGCTTACAACCTGGTTATGTGCCCTGGCTGGGAATTGAACCAGCGACCTTTGGGTTCACAGGCCAGAGCCCTATCTACTGTGCCACCAGCCAGGGCCCAAAACCTGTTTTTTACATAACAGGTGAAGAGTTGTTTAGCCTAGAGAACTGCTGTTTTCATTCATTCATTTTTTGAACACTTGTATTAAATGTAAATTCCAAGCCAGGTACAGGTAGATGTGGAAAACGCAAAAATAACCATAAAGTGGTCTCTTCCCACAGCCAAAGGGAAACATTATTTACCGACAGTTGCTACTGAGTTAACCACCTTTAGATCCTGTAATCCTGTGAATCGCTACTTTGGATTGGGTCAACTAGGACTTTGATGGGAAGTCATTTGTCCAGGACAACACACAGGTAGGTTGGTGGTAGAACTGGGACCCCAGCCCAGGTTCTAGCAAATCTGGGGTGTGTGCCCTCAATCAGTTCACAACATTGTCTCTCAACACTCAGTTTCATGGGCTTCCTACCTTTGAAGAAGTGACCTCTGCATTTGTTAGAGCAAAAATGCATACAGAATTAGTATTCACCATGTAAAGTGTTGTCTTAATCTGGAGAGGTAAAAAGTGAACGTGTTAGGGAACATCTACTATTATATAGCTATCTTTTATTTCAGTATTGAGAATGCAAATGCTGAGTTAATTGCACATTTGCGGGGACCCAGGCTTTGTAGGCTAACAGGAAACAGACCTGCTCTCTTTTCTAAACTCAGTGCTGCTGGAGATGGTATTGAAAACATAACCGTGCAATTATAAAGACTTGTATGTGGTTATAATTGGCCTTACATGTGTTTCTGGGTCATTCAATGCACCTTGTGCCTGTGTTACCTAAGGGTACAAGGACACATCTGACGTATGCTGTTGTGAATGGCAGTCATTTTGTCAAGGTCCCACTCCTGTGAGTGAGTGAGGGGGCTCAGCGCACTAACTTGAGCAGGCTGCACGGGGTGGCGGGGGAGTAGTGAGCGTGGTTCCCGTGTGTGCACTGCCGGTGTCACACCACCTGCCAGGGGCTGACCATGTACTGAAGGACGTGTTTCCATTGGTCAGCTTTTAAATAGCTCTGGTATTGAATTACGTTAACAGCAGATGTGGGGTTTCCCTACTTTTAAATACTGATATCCTCTTCACACACCCCCTCTAGAGACAGGAAGATAAACAAACAAGAAAACCAAAACGCACACGCATACTGCTTACCAAACAAAACGGAAAACAAAAGCAGAAACATAAAAGGATGTTGCGCTTGTCTTTCAGAAAGCAAGTAGAAAGTTCAAGTTGTCACTGTCTTCCAAAGCATTCATGCACTCATGGAACAGGTCTAGGAATACCAAGAGGTAAAACCTTATGTCATATCCAGTGGCACCAAAGTAGGGTTAGAGATGCTTGTGTGGAAAATACTACAATAATTAATAAATATACTACAAGAATAAACTTGTGTTTCAAATACAACTGTAAATCTGCTTTTCCCTCACCTTGTACAGTATGTCCAGCAAAGTGAAAAAGTGTGATGACCTTTCGGTATGGATTTACATATTTAATATATAGATACATCATTTTAAATTTAAAAACAAAAATAGAGCTCATAAAAGTAGGCGATTCATATTTGGGACACACAAGTGTAATTTGTGGATATGTATGTCACCAGAGTTTTCAATTACAGCATATCTAAGTCACACTATTAAAAGTTATTAGTTTTGTAAATTTTCCACACAGCTTCAATCATTTTGGCATTTTTAGAATTCAATTGCTATTTAATTTTAATGAATGTGCCAATTACCACTTCTTTCATAAATTGTTGCTTAACTATTTTAATAACTTAATCTCTTCAGTGCAAATTTAAACAAACACAAACAAAAACTAATCCTAAGCACTGGTGGTGAGGAATTTTGTTATATATTATATTACCTATAGAATAGAATTTTATCATGTTCCAAATCCTGGGAGTTAACTTGACTGGCCAGTCCACTTAAAATGTGCAAGAAGAGAACAAATTATGATAATTTGGATATTGACAATTAAAATGATTCCAACATTTCTCAAGATACCTAACTTTTCTAGTGGCTTTTAAAATATCTTTACTGAAAAGGGCAGGCCTCATGAAATATTAAAGAACATGACATTCTTCTTTTAGAGGAAGAAAACTGACAATCCTATTTATTTAGTCTGAATTCAATACTAAAGCAAGATTACTGTATTTTAAACTAAACTAAAACTGTATTTGTGCAGAAACGGAAATGTGCTTTCTATTTTCTTTTTAGTCTTCACCCAGGAGGGACATTTTTTAATTGCCTTTTTAATTCTTTTTTTTTTTTTAAGAGCAAGAGAAAGAACCATTGCTCAGCTGCCAAAAGTTTGTTGCTTCTCCTAGGCCCCCTGAATATGCGCACAGGCATGTGCCCTGATCGGGAATCGAACCCGCCACCTTGTCGTGCATTGGTGGGGGCGGAGGGCGGCGCTTCAACCAACTGAGATTCCCGACCAGGGCAGATCAAGGCTGTTCGTGAGAATTACCTGTGTTTTTAGATGATTTAGAAATCCCCTGAAGTGTTCGTGCCTCAAGGAGGACGGCCTCCTCCCTAAATGGCATCATACCTGGAGATCGCCAGGAATTTCTAAAAGGCGGGACTTGGATCTGTCACCGAGCTGCCCGACCTCGGCTCAGGGGCAGGCGGGGTCCGGAGCGTCCAGGGAGGACCCCGCTCCGCAGGTCCCGTTAAGTCGCCCGTGCGGGCGGGAGCCGGCCTGGCACTGTTCCCGTGCCGTCCCCCAGCGACGCAGGGTCCCCGCTGCGCGGGGCCTTGGCCCGGTCGCCAGCCCCTCTTCCTCCGCGCAATTCCAGGGGGCCGGCGAGCCGGAGGACCGGGCGAGGACAGATATAGGTCGTCGCCCCACCTGCCGAGGCACGTGGCGCCTCCGGGAGCAGCTGCGGGAGGCAACGCGGGGCGCGAGGAGGCGGGACCTCCTCCCAGCGGGGGCGCGGGGGCAGGGGAGCCGGTGGCGCGGGGGACACTCCGGGCGCGCGCGCGCTCACACACGCACGCGCCACATGCACGCGCGCACACGCACTTACACAGATGCGCAAACACGCGCACACGCAACCGCGGCCCTCCCGCAGGGAGAAGTCACCGCGGGGGACACACCGCGGGGCGCCCCCGCCCGCCGCCAGCTCCCCGGCCCGCGGCGCCGCGCACCTGCTCACCTGTCCGCCGGGCGGGGGCGGCGGGGGCGGGGCGAGGGGAGGGGGCGCAGCCCCGCCCCCAGGCGCCGCGCAGGCGCAGTGGCCGCTACCGCAGGCAGGGGGCGGCAACATGGCGGCGTGAGCGCGGCGGCTGCACGAGCGCGGCGACAGCGGCGGGAGCAGCGTCCGCATTTGCGGCCACCGCCGGGCTCCAGCCGCGCCAGGCGCCGGGACAGTGCGAGCGCGGCGGCTCCGCGAGGCGCGGGCCGGGCCGGAGCGCGGGGAGACGGAGCGTGAGGCGGAGGCGGCGACTCAGCGGCCGGGCGGGCGCCGCCGCGCGCGGGGCAGCGGTTCGAGGCGCCACCTCAGTCGGGAACCCGCCGGCGAGGCCCCCGCCGCCTGCGCCGGTGGATGCTGGGGCTCCGAGGCGGCGGCGGCGGCCGGGGGGTGGGGGCCGAGGCAGGTGTAACGGTACCGGCGGCCGCGCCTCCGCTGCTGCCCGCGTCTCGCGAGGGGGGCGCATGGCGAGCGAGAAGCCGGGCCCGGGGCTCGAGCCGCAGCCCGCAGGGCTCCTGGCCGTCGGGGCCGGCGGCGGGGGCGGCGCCGCGGGCGGCGGAATGGGGGAGCCGCGGGGGGCGCCCGGCCCCGGCTCGGGCTCCGGAGGCGGCTCCGGCCCGGTGGTGCTGCCCGCGGGGATGATCCACCCCTCGGTGCCCATCCGCAACATCCGGATGAAATTCGCCGTGCTGATCGGACTCATACAGGTCGGCGAGGTCAGCAACAGAGACATCGTGGAGACCGTGCTGAACCTGGTAAGGCCCGGGCGCGCTCGCTGCCAGCCTCCCCGCCCCCGCGGGCCCCGCACCCGGGGCCCCAGTGTGCGTCCCCGCGGAGCGCCCGGCCCGGGGCGCGGGGGAGCCGCCTGCGCGCTGGCCCTGCGCGTCTCTCCCGCGCCCCTCGGGTCCCTGCTGCTGGGGCGCGCTCCTCGCACCGGTAGCATCGCCCTCTCCGTGCCGGGCAGGTGTGGGGTCAGCCAGAGCGTTCAGCCGGGGGAGAGGAGGCCCCCTTTTCCCTTGGGTGCGCCCCCCACTCCTCGCCCACTGGGACGAACGCCGGGGCCCTGGAGTCGCCGGCGCCCGGGCCTGCGAGGAGCGCGCGAGCTCCAACTTGATCGGCTGGGCTGCGGGGTTTCAGAGGAGGAGGAAAATGGTGCGGTTTCGCATCTGCTTTGAGAACATCCCGGAGCTGGGAGGTGATGGCGCGCGTGGCTGTGCCGCGCTCGGCCGCGTTTCTCCTTTGTAACGGTGCCCGGGCCGGGCCGGGCTGACCTTCGGTCTGTGCGTGCGGGCCCCGCGGGGGTTAAGTGCGGGGCCCGATCGCGCAGGCTGGCTTCGGAGGCTGTCGAGGCGCCGGAGGGGGTTGAAGCACAGGTGTTGAGTGCAGCCCCGGGGGTCCCCCCTCCACGGCGCGGGGACTGCAGAACCGTGTGTGCCGTCAGTGTGCCGCGCTGTGTGCCGAGGCTGAGAAGCCTTGCAGGCGCCGGAGGAAGGAGTGGGCAGGAACGAGGGAGGGAGCGGACGTGCCCGAAGCGCTGAGCTCGTTTCTGCGGTGGGTGGGTGCGGGCTTTGCCCCTTGCAGCCTGCGGGCGGGAGGCCGGCGTCAGCGCCCGTCGTGGACCGGTGTTGGGTGTGGACGTGCTGACACGGGTTTCCTGACCCCGTGCGTTGGGTTTCCAGCCCAGCCTTTAGTTTTGTTGGCTCAGTTGGGAGCGAGGGTGCCGGGCCCGGAGTGGGCGGTCGGTGGACCTGTCAGTTGAAGCTGCTTCTTTACTTCTGCTCGTGAGTGCGCCCCTCGGCCTGCAAGACTCTGCTTTGCTTTGTGATGCTTGTTACTGAGGAAATACAGCAGCCTCCCTGCCTCCTACTTGTGTCCCCACAGAAGCCTGTCCTAAGTTTGGCCACTGTCACCCGGTTGACTTAGCCAAGTTCTCTTCAGAACACTTGGAGAAATACTGTTGGGAGCTCTGGTTCTCACCAGCTGCCGGTAGGTTAGTGGTCCCTTTTTGCCGTGTTGGGAGGAAGAGGCGACATCTCTACGTGCTAGCGTGGGGCGGGCACTGTGTTCCTGGACATTTAGAGGAACACAGTTAAAGTGTTTATCCGGTTTTCATCCAGCCAATCCCCATTGTGGTCTGCGGTCATTTTCAATAACTGCGTGGTTGCCAGTGCATCTGGGTGGTGAGGGGCAGCGGCGCCGTGGACTTGCACTGTTGCAGGTCGGGTGATCCTGAGCCGAGGGGCTCATGCAGCCCTACGCGCCTGGAGAGGGACAGGAAGCCAGCTGTTTCTTAGGGGGCACTTGGCTCTCTTGTGGGCAGCGGAAATCTGGCCTGAAGCCCCAGTTGGCAAACATGGCTGCAGAGGGTAACTTCACAGTTAGGCTTAGCGTGATCAGAAAGAAGGTAGTACTGAGATGGTGCATTCCCGAACCTCCTAACACCGTGTTAGCTGCGTTGATTTTAGAGTCAATAAAGTTAGGTTAGAATTTCTTAGTAAGTATTTAAAGAATGCAGTGAATCTTGAAATGGAGACTTTTGAGGGGAAACGAATAAATGACAGAAGGAGCTGTTTACTATCAAGTTTTTCATTGGTCATGTGAAGTGTGTCCTATTTCTTGAATTGTAGGTTTAGGGCTTTGTCTTTCCAATGTGCTCACAATGAAAATGTCATGTGAAAACTTAAGCTGATTCTGAAAATATTTGGAAATCTTAGGAATTTAAAAAATAATTATAAAACTAATTCTATTTGTTTAACAAGTAAATCCAGGAGAATCCATTTGGGGCACTTGGTGACTAGTTAGGGGTTGGGACCTCTAACGTTATCTCTGAAATGAGTTTTTTCTGTTTTTAATCTTAATTTATAACATTAAAAATGATAGGTGAGAATAGTTTAATATCTAGCACAGAAAAGAACAACTAATGAGAATTCAGAACAAAAGTTTCTGCCTTAAATAGTACTCTTCTCAGTCACCTTTGCTGGAATATTTTTCTTTTTCCTTCTTGACATGCAACAAGAGTGCTAATACTCGGTTTCCGATGCTGCTTCTCACGTGCCTGCCCACAGAGTGCAAGTGTGCAGAGGGGAGTGTGGCGGGGGTGGCCGTGTGCACAGCGGTGGCCCTGCCTTTCCTGCTCCTGTTTCCCAGTCAGCTGGGCTTGGGGAGTCGGTTCAGAGTGACTCGTGCAATGAGAGAAAGTGAAGGATTTCCACCGTGGGGCAGGTGGGCCACATGTTAGCTTGTGAATAGCCTCGCACAAGCACCTGGCGGGACATATGCATTTTAATTTTATTTTCAACACCCAGTAGCAAGAATAAAATATAACTCAACTTAAAATGAAAAGTTTACATGTCAACGTAAGTTAAAATGCACGATATTCTTTAACATAAATAAATGTGGCTTAATTAATATTAAGGACTTCTATGAATCTAAAATACAATTTCGTATTTTAGGGGGTGGGGGCGCCCTGAGACCCCCTGTGGTGCTAGGAGAGCTGTGGTGGGAGAGGCCTGTGCTGACTCCCCGTGACATCAAGCGTGCTATGCAGCGTTGCTTCCTGAAGGTTTATTTACATGTGACTTTTCCTTCCTGAAGTAAATGCTATGTAAATATCATGTGTTCTTTTTGTAACATGACAGTTTCTTTTTATCAACAATTTTAATATAACAAATTTTAGAAAAGGTAGAGGATTAACATTTACTTGATGAGTGAATGCAGAATAGGGATTTTTTGGATGGCTGTGGATGATTCTGTAGTGTTTACCAGTGTAGGTTTGTTCCCCATGAGTTACTGTGTAATGATACGTCAGTGGATCTTGAGTTGTAGGAAATGGTACTCGCGCTGATCTTTTTCCCCATGCTCTGAGGGGATTTTGTGCCTAACTTCCTCTCTGAGCACGTGGAGCGTAGAGTTCTGGAAAGGAAACGTTTAAGTGATGCCTACACACCTGAATGCGACGGTAACTTTTTTTTTATTGTTGTTGCATTACATCCATCCCCTTTTTGCTCCCCTCCGTCCCCCTCGACGGTAACTTTTATTCCTTGGAGTTTTTTGTTCGAAGCTTGATAATCAGAATAATTTTCAATGTAAAGATACTTAAAATTTCACAAACAGAACATATGTTCTGCATTTGAACTAAGTTTGTTTTAAAAATACGAAATTGTATTTTAGATTCATAGACGCCCTTAATATTAATTAAGCCACATTTCTTTATGTTAAAGAATATCTTGCATTTTAACTTATGGTGACATGTAAACTTTTCATTTTAAGTTGAGTTATATTTTATTCTTGCTATTGAGTGTTGAAAATTAAATTAAAATGCATATGTAAATATTGAAGTTTCAGAATCTTGAGTTCTGAGGTTTTCCACAGAAATACTAATTTTGTCATATAATGACACTAAAGCAGCACATATTTTATAGTTAGTGTATAATCAAGTTATATTAACTTTAAATAACTTTGTATATTGCTACTTCGTTTTGGCAGCTAGCATGCTGTTAATGAAATGTAGCTCAAGGGTCTGTTCTTTTGAACACTTTCCCCAGCGTAATGTGAGGAAATTCATTGGCTCTGGCAGGCCCAGAGGGAGAGGTTATAAAATTAGCCATCCACATGTTGGACTCTTTAAATGTTTCGTGTAAATTTCATAGGCTTTTTTTCATTTCTTGCCTGAGCGTCTCATGTTTAGGAGTAGTCAGTGCATCTCCTTCTGCGAGGATGCACCTTCCGCTCTGGTGCGGTGGCTTCTAGGTGGTCCCCTCCTCTGTGCTGCACGTGGGCAAGGCAGGGGCCTGCCTTACACTTACGTTTTGTGTTGCTGGCTCGTGGATAGGTCAGCGCACTTTTGAGTAAGCAGGATTAAGTGTCTTGAAAGACCAGTGTCTGAAATTTCTGTTCAGTAGTAGGCACCAGGCCCAAGATCCTGAAATAGATGAGACTCCTGTGAAATTCATGTGCTGCCCAGTCCTATGACTGCAAATGCGTGCTGAACACGCACGGTGCTATCTGTAGCCACTATCATATATGTAAATGTTACTTTGAACTGGTATCTTGCAGTAAGTGCCTTTTTAGTAAATGGACGTGCATGTCGAGTATAGAAGCAGAGATTGGGTTACTTCCACGGAGCACAGACTGCCTGGACTAGAAATCAGGGGGTGATGGTTTGCCTTTCCTGTTTGCAGGGCAGTGGGCCGCTCCGTGTGTCCGTCTGTCTGCAGAATTGCCCCTCTTGGTGGCGCAGTAAAGGCCACAGGCTCAGCCTTGGGGCCGGGGATGCTGGCACATCAGCCTGTCCCCAGCTGTGCGAGAGTGGGACCAAAGGGGAATCCAGGGCAGACGTGTATCTGTGACTCTGCCCGAGAACCTGGAGTTGTCTGTGCCCTAGTAATTGTCCTCTAACCATCCCGTCCTCCCTGTCAAAGCTGCGGTGGTTGCCATTCTCAAGTCCGTGCACACGGGATTGTCCCTTGTCAATGGAGGGACCCTCCCGGGCAGACAGCAGCCGCCGGGAGCAGTACTCTGCAGGGAAGACCGTGGATGCTGAAATGGGCATCAGCCGCGGAGGACCTCGCCCCCCCCCTGCCCATTTCTGTGAGGGGTCCGACCGGCCGCTGCAGTGGTCACCTCCACATCTGTCCCGAGAAGCGACAGAGGCCGTGTCTTGAGTGACGCTGCGGTTTGGGGCCTTTGACGTTGTGTCTTACCAGGGGGTCCGCTCTGACCAGGCTGGCGTGTTGAAATCGTCCTGGGGGGAGACGTTGTCTCTCCAGTGAGCGAGGCCCTTTCTGCCTCTCCACTCAGGACCGCGGAGACTCATACACCCAGGACCTTGAAGGCCGAAAAGCCACCTTCCTTTAGTGCTGCGCCGCAGTTGGCGCTGGAAAGCTAGGAGTTTAAGTCAGGGGCAGGCGAAGTCCTGCTTTATTAGCATCTCCCACACGTGACCGGCGAGGCCTCCGCCCAGCTCTCGGGCTTCCAGGGAAGCGGGGTGCTGGGAGCCTCCTGCAGGCCACTCGCTGTGGCACCTGGCACGTGGCGAGGCGGAGGACGGGAGCCCGGGCGGGCCTGCTGTCAGCCTGGCACGCCAGTGGCCGGAAGGAAAGGACCCAAAAGCTGAGGAAGCGTTTAGGGCAACTTCCTCCAGGGGGAAGCTCAGGCCTGGTGAGCAAGGTCCGTGTGCTCGCGCTTGCAGGGCAGGGCTCAGCGAGAGGACAGTGGGGGGTGCGGGGGGCGCGGGGCGGGCGGGAGAGGTCTCCGGAGGCGGTTGCGTGCAGCTCGCTGTCCCGTGGCTGCCCCAGGAACCCACTGCCTGTGGGCTCTGCGCTCCGATGGTCTGTCTGCGCTTTGAATCAGGGGCCTGGTCTGCTTTACCTTCCTCCGTTCATGCCGTAGCTGCGCCCTCAGGAGACGAGGCCCGCCTAGGCCTGACCCGTTGCTGTAGCTCGCAGTCTAGCTGGTGCGGTGCCCTGGCCTGGCCCGCTCCCCACGGTGAGGCGACGCTTGTGCCCGTTGACCTGAGATGGTACTCGCCACCTTACGTGGGCAGACAGGAGTGAGTGTAGGGCGATGGGCAGCCAGGGGTTAGAACATCGTAGGTTCCTGTTGGTTTTTGCTTCATGGAATCCATTATTTCTTAATGGTCTAGATTTTTGGGTACTCCTTTGGAGAGTTATTATGTCTTAATTCTTGGTTCCTATGGTTTGAGATTTCCCCGGACTCCTTTCTGCTCTCCTGGACCAGGAGCAGAAATTGGACCTGGCCCATCGGTGACAGATACTGGTTAGAAATGAGCTGCACCTCTGGGCTCGGTAACTTCTTCCAGTCTGCAGGGAGAAGGGTGCGCATCCCTGGAGTTGCTCAGAACCTGGACTGTCAGTTGGCCTGCCCGGCAGCCTGCACCTTGAGGCAGAGTGTTTCTGAGGGCAGACTGGCTCGGGACACAGGGAACCGGGAACCGAGGGGCCAGTGGGCGGTCACCCACCGTGTCCCAGGTGCCTGGCAAGTCAGGGCCATGCGACCTCAGGGCCATGAGCTGACGCGCTCCCTGGCTGCTGGGGACAGTTCGGGTTGGGGGTCTGCTCACGTCACCCCCAGGACTCCTGACTAGTACTCCAAATTAAAAAAGTTAAAAACATTGGGTATTAAGCATTAGAGCACAGATCATAAGATAATATTAACTTGGCAAAGAACTTGATATATTTTAAGAAAGAAGGAATATTTATTGCTAGTTAACACAAAATAAATCTTCACCAAGTCAGTGAAGTACCATGAACAAGAAAATTACCAATAATTAAAAAGAGCATGACCATGTTTTCAGGCATGCTAAAATAATCTTGAGTGATGTTTCCGGACATGTAACATGCTATAGCTGTTCTGAATGACGTTTTAACAACATGTGTCAAGAGGTTTTTGACATTAGTCCTTCGTTTCTTTAGACTAAGGAAGAGTTATCTGTGGAGATGTATGGGGGTTACATATAATTCTATGATACAAGAACTGACGACAATAGAAAATGTTAAATCATTTCACATCCATGTTGTGGACTATCGTACAGTCATTAAAACTGCGTGTACCCCAGTTTACGTGTACATGGTGATGTGTACCTGAAGGTGGTTGTACAGGTTACATGAACTAGTCTGTGAAGTGCCTGGTACAGAGCTGCCTTCGTTTAGCCCTTTCTGTCACTTCCATTCTTATCCTGAGCCTGAGGACCCTCTGGCCAGAGAAGAACCAGTGGCCTCAGTGGACCGCGGTCTGTCCCCACGTGCAGCACCGGGCCTTGGGTCCAGGGCCTCACTCCCTGAGAAGAGGCGTGAGGTTCAGCAGGTTCCTTGGCCTGGAACCCCTCCGTCTCTTCCCTCACACGTGTGCCCCCGTGTAGCACAGCAGGCGGGTTGGGAACGGGGACCTTGGGAAGAGACCCTCCCTCAGGGAGCCTTCGCTCACGCATTTGGAAGATGAACGGAGGGACGAGTTGGGGGGTAGAATCTACTGGGACTTTGTTTTGGAAGCGTCTGGCCTGTGTTCGGGCAGCTGCCGTGCACTTGAGACGTTGCTGGGGTCACGGCCTCGGGAGAGCCCTGCCTTCAGGCGCGGCCTCCCCTGGAGACCCGGCTGCGGGGCCGTGCGTCGCCCCAGGGCCGTCCAGGGTCAGGCAGCGGGACCTCAGAGGCTGGAGCCCTCGCCGGTCCTGGCTGGAAGGCGGCTGATGGGAAAAGGTCTCCAAGGCCAGTGTCAGGTGAGGGGATGGCGGTAGATGCGGCGGACCGGCCGCCCCAGCGAGGGGCGGGGTGAGGGCGCCGCCGTGGAGGACGCGGGACAGGTCGCAGGAAGCGCCGTTTGATGGATTTGTGCAAAAACTGGTATGTAAGTAACTTTGAGATTTGGGGAATAGCTGGTCACCTCCAGTACCCTAAACGGTAACCAGCTTTCACTGGGTAGATGTGCGGACGGCGGGGCACGTCGTGAGCCCGACTCTGGGGTGCGAGGGGGCGCGAGGGGGCTTGTTCCACGTGTACTAGTGTTGATGGTGAGAACCGCCGCCTCGGCCATCGGGCCTGCTTGGTGAGGCAGATGGGCTATGGGTGGAATGACAGGGTAGTCAGCACAATTCCCAGCAGCCGATTGCGCTCCCAGTTGCTAACGTGGACCAACACTGATGAACAGCAAGCTGCATGGAAACGTGGGTGGCCAGGTTTATTTCCCTTTAGCAAATACTTCGATTTTCCGGGAGAGGTAAACAGCATTTGATTTGAAAACGGTGAACGCGCATTTCTGCTGTTTCAAACGTTTGTGCGTGTGGGGAGCTTCAGACCTTCAGTGTCTGTGTCCACCTGCGGCGTAGAGGCGCGGCAGGTCCGCAGGCCACGGCAGGCCCAGCGGGCTGGGAGGCGCTCCTGGCGGAAGCGCGACCAGCGGGTGAGGGTCGGCCGCTCTTCGGCTGCCGACCGCAGCGCCGTGTTGACGGGCCTGTGTCCTCGCAGCCGCCGAGCATGAGCGGCTTGTCTTCCTGACCTGGAGTGGAGCGCGTCGGTGACGTTAAATAATCGTTGTCCACGCGCAGTAAGTCTGGTAATTAAGAAACGGAGACGTGTTTTCAGCTCTAATTGTATAAGCAACATTTTATTATAAAATGTCATAGTTACTTTACTTGATTTGTACTAATTCTCTAGGACTTGATTACCCTTTCAAAGTCTGAATTTAAATTAAGTATTTCAGTTATTTTTAACACTTTATGAGATGTGAGTCAGCAACAGAAGACTATTTTTGTATTGTACTGACTGTTACTTGCTACATAATTATTGCATTTTTGAAGTCACCATGTTCTTCCATCTTTTGTCTGAAGAACTGCTGCTCTTGTGTCAAGACTTAGGCTTGTTCCTGCGACCTCTCCCCTGGCCCACCTGGGTGCCCCGCAGCGTTTCTGCGGAGCTGTGTGTGGCACGGGCGTGTTCTGCCTGAAGTGTGTGTTTGCGTGTCGGACTACCGAGAGGCTGGGTCCTTTGAGGTCAGAACGTTACCTTACCCAGCTTGGTGTAAAATAATGAGTCCTTAACACAGAATCTGAAATTTTGTGCTGTTTAGTGATAATTGTTTTGAATAAAGGTTTTTTTCACCTTGGCTTTAGTTTGCTGGTTTTGGTCACTTCAGGCTTGGCTATGGATCTTGTCTTTTCTAGCTGTTCTGGTTCTTGTCATTTATGTTTGCCTCTTGTTTTAACATTTCCGCTTTTTTACTTTTATGGGGAGGATTGCCATCGAGGTGCATACGTGCATGGGCAACGTCTGAACAAGAGTTCCCTGGGTACCTGAAAGGGGCGAGGATGTCTCCCCGTCTGGGGAGCAGCCACACCGTGTCGCCTGGGGGAGCAAGGAAAGAGGCCCGGGAGGCGAGGCCCTGCTGTCTTCCGCAGACCAGGACGGCCGCCCCGGGCGTGTCCAGCGTCATTAGAGCTGCACTCGGTCCGCTCCCTTGGGTTCTAGTGCGCGGCTTCTGGGTGAACACACCCCCCCCCCCTTTATAAAACTCAGGCAGGCTCGGAGAGCTTGCGTGGTGATGAAGTGAGGGTCCGAGTGGCCCTAAGCCAGCCTTCTCGTGCCAGAACGGACCCTCGAGGGGCGTGCGAACAGATCGCGAAGACCCTCCTCGACGGGACGGGGGTGAGGAGACCGGGATTGTGGAGTAGACGCAGGCGTTTTCTCCGCAGCCGTTGGCTCGCGGTGTTTCTGAACCGCCGTTTCTCCACCGGTGGCCCTGCCCCAGCGCAGATCACTTCCGGGAGGCGGGCCCCGCTCGTCCGCTACATCCTGGGGTGCAGCGGCAACATCGAGGGTGGGTATGGCTGTCGTTGGCTAGAGGTATCCCCACGTGAGTCGTGGGGTGCCACCGTGGGAAGGCTCTTCAGCGTTACTTGGTATAGATGCTTCATTACTGCGTCAGATGTTTTTCGATGACTACGTATTCAGCACCCTTCCTTCCAGCAGACAGGCACGTACACGCCAGTCTCCATCGGCCGCACACATGAGGAGCTGAGAGGCTGTATGTGCGTGTCACGTGGATCAACTCCCGGTGCACGTGGCCAGTGGAGGCTGGATCCAGAAGAGCAGCCTCCGTGGGCAGGAGCAGTGTTCGCCTGGCTCAGCCTCTTCGCTCCTGGTTCTCGAACGTCAGGAGGGACAGAGACGTGCAGCACCTAGTGACGTCCTCTAGAAACTCGTCCCCGCATTTACTCTGTGCCTGCGGCGCAGCCTTGGTTCCTCCCGCAGAGCTTGTCTGCGCCCAGTGCGGGCCTGTGTCCTCGGGTCGCGGGCCGGGCGGGGTGGGGAAGGGAAGGCGCCCAGGGAAAGACAGACAGACCAGGAGCGCTCACACGTGAATCATTCCTGTCTCGTCACCAAGATTAATTATTCATGGAAGACGGTAGCTAATTTGTTAGAAGGATTTAAATTTCTTATGGAATGTTCAGTGTAATTTTATCTCAACTTGTTCATCATTAAAAAAAGAACACCTCCAACATATTTTTACTTAAGAGGCTGTTAATGTGCTTGCATTAAACAACTTGCATTTTAAAATTGGAGAAACCTTTCTCTTTAACATTCGCCTTCCATCTCACTTACCTAGTTAACAGCCCCTAGAAGAACATGCCCAAACCTGCCGGGCCCATCTGGGGAGCCCAGTGTGTATTTTCTGAAGATGGCGCTTCCGTTTGAACACTTTATTTTCGTATGTTTAAAAGGTTATCGGGGCGACGTTGGTTAGTGACGTTAGAGTTTCAAGCACGCAGTTCTGTAATACATCATCTATACTTTACGGTGCATTGTTATTTTTGTATATTTAAGAAATAACAGTTTTGTCTTCTTTTAAACCACCACAGTATAAGTCTAGATGAACTTAATTATTAAAGATTAATCATGAGCTTGTACCCTTTGCAACAGTATGGATGGAACTGGAGAGTATTATGCTTAGTGAAATAAGCCAGTCAGTGAAGGACAAAAATCATATGATCTCACCCATTATGGGACAATAATGAGCAAAACTAACAACAAGCAAAACAGAACCAAGTATATGAATACAAGGAATAGGCCTTCAGTGGTCAGGGGGAACGGGGTTGGGGGGAGGGAGGAGGCAGAGGCAAAGAAGGGGAGCAGCTTAGACAAGAACCTAGTATAAAGGAACCATGGACATGGACAACAGGTGGGATGGACTTTGGGGGGAATGGGTGGGTGGGGAGGGGGACAGAGGGGAGCAAAAAGGGGATGGATGTAATACAACAACAATAAAATTAAAAAAAAAAAAAGATTAATCATGCCCCTGTTATGTCTGTCAAGAGGTTTTTCATTATAGCTTTGTTTTTTTTCTGTGTTTACTGCTTTTTCTAAAGCAGCACTTGCTTTTGTTGGTCTGTGGCGGCACCTCCCAGGGTGGACACCAGTACTTTTAGTGGGAGACGGGGCATTTGCAGTGTGGCCGTAAGCACTGACATGTGCTTAACAACATATTCCGTACTGAGTTGCAAAGATTTCGTTTGAAGAAATGAAAGTAACGTAGCTTATTGATAATTTCATATTGGTTACATGTTGAAATAATATCCTGGTTGTATTGCCTTGCATTATTTTATTAAAATAAAGTACATGTTCATATGAACATACCCTATTTATTTCTTTCAATGTGGCTAATTAGTAAATTTAAAATTGTGCGAGTAGCTCACATGATATTTCGTTTTTGGTCTACTGCTACCGTAGTTATTAGGTGTACAGCTCATTCAGTTGTTGGGTCGTGCATCGAAAACTTGGAGAAACAAATTGTACATTTCGTGATTTTCTAAACTGCCGCAGAGTCATTGACCGTTTCTCTTTGGAGAGGAAAAGACTTGCACCAAAACTAGAGGGTGTTTACCACTAAGAAGGCGATGACAGGGTCGCATTTTAAATTGTGACTGGGGAGGGGTGGCGGTGAAGAGCGGGGTCCAGGGGCGGCCCTTTTCCTTGAGAGGTGTGGGCTGAGACGGGAAGAGGCCTGTGACAGGGCATGTGGCATCTGTCTAGCTGAGGCGGGTTGTAGCTGAGGGCCGTCCTGTGTGCGAGGGCGGACCCTCCCCACCTCCCGGCTCTTGGGCGAGGACTAGGTGAAAGGGAGGGGACTGAGCGTGGAAATTGTTTCTGATTTTGTCAGTTTCATCACGGCAGAATTCTGGACGCTCACCTGTTACCCAGGGAGAGCTCACAGTTTGAGGAAGGACGCTGAGAGCGGCCTGCCCAGGGTCCTGGTCCTCAGCCTGTCTTGGTCCTTGGCTCTCGGGTCGCGCCCTCCCAGGGTCGGGGGAGTGGTTTTCACTGGCCGGGGCCGCTGAACTCGGAGACTTTGGGGTTGATGAGTATCGGATGTGACGGTGCAGCGCCTGTTTGTGGTATGTCATGGTTTTTAAGATTGAGATGTAATGATTCACCTTTACCGGAGTGTGATTTTTCATCCTGTAGGTTTCTTTGGAGTATCTTCCTACGAATAAACTGTGATAAGGCGGGACTTTGTTAAGGTATCAATCTCGCCACATGTGTGCCGCCTTGCTGTGCTGGTTGGAGTGACCCCGGCTGAGTTTAGACTCAGATGCAAACACGACCGTGTCCTCAGTCTGACGGGTGCGACGCAGGCGGCCTGAGTGCCCGGGGCCTGTGGACTCGTCTTGGCTCCTGCCCAGCCTGCAGTGGAGCTTCCCTGTCGCGCGTGGACGTGCTTGGCGTGAGGGTGGGTGCAGTCGCTGGGAAGGACCGCTTTCTCTGTGAAGCACTCGTTAGGAACTTTGATGAGAAGCATGTTGAGCAAATGTTGACTCAGATTTGCCAGTGTTTTTCATTAATTATATTGGGCTTTATTATTCTAGAAATAATGTTGAACCTTGTTAGTGATCATTCAGAATGACAGCCAGACCCACTTAACGTTGAAACATTAGGCTGCCAAACTGTGAGGTAAAGGGAAGATGACCTGCTTAGAAATACGGACCGTTGACCTTGGCAGTGGTGGTTCAAGTTCTGGGGGAGTGGGTGGCATTTTGGGTCAACATGATAATCTTAGAGTCTTAATTTGCTATCTTCTTAAGTAGAAGGAATATACAATGGGGAGGTAGCTTAGGATACTACAATTTAACAGTTAGAGGCATCCCATCTGTACTATGTGTTACTGGTTTTTAAAGAGGGACACTATTAAATGTAGTTTATTCTGAAGGAAACCAAAGGCCTTATCAAAGTTTTGCCTTACGTTATGATAGTCAGCTATTAATGTTAAGTATGCACCATTACCAAATCATATCATACTACAATTGACTTGTTTTCTGATTCATTTAATTATTTAAAATAGATTACTATACTTAACTGGAAAATTTGTCTTCATTCCAGGCTACTTCTCCATAGGGCCCTGCCCTTTCTAAATGCTCATCTGTTGGGTCCGAATGTATTCATTTCACCCTAACTGTGTCTCTGACTCTGTCCCTGTTTTGTTCAACAGATGCTTGTTAATGCTTCGCGTGCGTAATGTAACGCTGGACACTGAGGGTCCGGTGACTGAGACTGTCCTTGGGAAATGCAAGCGACAGAACGCATACACTGCGGTGGAACAGAGTAGGGCTGGGGCCACACCACGGACAGAAGTGTGTCCGAGGGCCGCAGGGGGCGCATGGGGCCTGGGCAGACGGCTGCCAGGTGGTCCAGCCCTGCATGCCTGGGTGCACTTGAAGTGTTGGGAATCAAGATGCTCACTTGATTTTGAAGACTTGGTATAAAAAATATGTAAACTACCTCATAAGGAAGAAATAAATAGTCAACCAGTGCAGAATGAGGAAAGAAGAACTGAAAAAACAAGGAGGCCTAAGAGCTTCTGGAACACTTTAAACTGCCAACATCTGAATCAGAGGGGTGCCAGAAGGAGAAGAGGAAGAGCAAGAAAGTGAAAACTTGTGTGAAAACATAATGAAGGAAAACTTCCCAAATTTGGTAAAGGAACTAGACATACAAGTCCGGGAAGCTCAAGAGAGTCCCAAACAAGCCAGAACCAAAGAGGAACATGCCAAGACACATAATTAAGATGCCAAAGGTTAAAGATAAGGAATCTTAAAAGCAGCAAGAGAAAAGAAAAGAATTACCTACAAAGGGTCAGATTGTCAGCTGATTTCTCAAAAGAAACTTTGCAGGCAAGAAGTTTCTTTGTATTCAAGGTGATGAAAAGCAAGGCCCTACAGCCAAGATGAGTGGTCGAATGGAAGGGCAGATAAAGTGTTTCCCAGACAAGGTAAAGCTGAAGGATCATCATCACCAAGCCATTATAATATGAAAGGTTAAAGGGACTTAGGGAAAAGAAGATTGTAATTATGAACATTAAAAAAAACAACAAACACAACTATCAACAACAGAACCTAAAAAATGAAAACTAAACAGACAACCAGAGAGGGAACAGAATCAAAGACATGGGGAACATTTGGAGGGGCATCAGCTGGGAGGGGGAGGGGAAGAAGGGGGAAGGCACAGGGATGAAGAAGCGTAGTTGGTGGGTGCAGAACAGACAGGGGCGGGTGAAGAGTAGCACAGGAGGGGGTGAAGCCAGAGAGCTCACATGCACGACCCACGGACATGAACCAAGGGGCTGGGGCTGGGGAGGGGAGGGCTGTGCGGAGGGGAGCAAAGGGGAAAGAATTGGGGCAACTGTAACAGCCTAATCAATCAAAAAAGGAAAGACAAAATCCTGATTTTCAAAATCTCAAGAAAATGTAGACTATCTCATTAATTATTTAAAATAGTTATTTCATGTTGAAATGGTGTTTTAGGTATATTGGGTTAAATAAAATATAAATTAACTTCTCCTGTTTCCTTTTATATTTTTTGACTGTGGCCAGCCATATATTTTAAGTGATGTGTGTGGTTTGCATTATGTTTGTATCCAGTAGCACTGGTGAGGGGTGACATCTCAGAAGCAGATGAGGCACACGAAGAAACTGATAGTTTGGCATCATTCCTTTTCTGCACGTGTGCATTTATACGTGTGTACATGTGCAAATGCACATACGACAGATACTTAGAACCCCGGCACCTGTCAACCGTGTGTTGTCAGAGCCGCTCCGCTCATGCCCGGGCAGCTGTTAGGAGCGGAAAACCTCACCCTGACTAACGCATCGGCCTAATAGCAACGATTTAACAACCACACGCCACCAGGGAAAACCTTGCCCTCCGCTCTGGGAAAAATTGCCTAAATAATTCATGGGAATCAATATGGCAGCAAATGAAATGCGATTTATTGTCAGCAAATACTTTGGAAGGCAAATTGTAATCGTTGCTGCAGAGTTGAAGAAAGACTATAATGAAATGTAGAATTTAGATCAGAGAACTGTTATTTCTAGTATGTTTTGCTTATTTTGCTGGACTTTTTCTTAATGAAATAACTGCTCTTTTGAGTTACTATTTTAAAATGTGTGTGAAAGTACACTTTCTGGAAATCCATGTATTAATGCCCTGTTTACCAAAATTGGAAATCAAGAAGTAACTTCACCTGGAAACAGGACACTTAGTTGGCGAAGACTGACTTGGCCTGTCGGAGCTCCGTGTTGTGTTCAGGTGGCGAGACTGGGTCGCGAGGGCTTCGTTCGGAGACTCTGGGTCGCTGCCTGCGGGGACCGAGGCAGACACGTTGCCGACGTAGCCTGCTGCCCGGGTGGCCCTCGGCCTGCAGGAGCGCGTGCGCCACGTCCCCTTCCAGCGCCGGCTCCGGGGACGGGCCGCCCCGCGACCCTCTGCGGCCCCAGCACGCGTCCCCGAGCGACACGCGGTCTCAAGGGGAAATAGGGGGAAAACAGGCGACGTGATGCGAATTTACAGTGTTTTATATAAGTTCCTTGTAAATTTACGCTATTTTTCATCATGCAAACCCCCTCTTACTCTGAATTATTTTCTTTTCCTTTTTTCTACTTTCCCCTTTCCTCCCTCGCGTCTTTCCTCTCCTGTGCCGCCACCTGTGCCTCCAAAGGCACTTGAGTTTACCGGAGTCACAAAGCCCAGCGTTGGCGCTTCAGGCCATCGCACGTGTTATTTTACACCCGCTGCAGCGTTTGTCGGAAATGCAGGTCTTCGCCCTCCGTCAGCCACAGCAACGGCAGGGAACTGGCGGAGCGCCGGGCCACCTGCCCCTGCGGCCACCTGCCCCTGCGGCCAGGGCTCGGGCACAAGGGCCTGAGATTCTGCCGCTCGCTGGAAAGGAGATATTTTGCTGCTCTAGCAAAAAACCCCAAAACAACCCCCCCACCCCCACCACCAAACAGGTATAATTTTGATTGGGCTACAGCAATCATAATGGTAACGGCCTACTCGTTTTGCTGCAGACTTTTTTGAAGGTCAGGTGCCTGTCCTTGCATGCTGGGGTTTCCGGCACCGAGAAGACCCGGTGAGACGCGGCTGGTACACCCCGGGCCCAGCAGGCTGTAGCTCCGCGTGTCGGGTTCCGGACGGTGTTCCCACCCCGCGCTGCGGCTGCGTCTCCTCCTCACTGCACGGCCTCGGAGACGGCCGGTGACCGGGAGCTGCGCCCGCTCTTCACCCGCCTTGTTAGGTGTCAGACGGGCCCCGTGTCAGAAACCTGGACACCTTGGGCTGCGTCTGCCTTCAGTTCTCGCGACAGCCTTGGGGTAGCGGCAGCAACGGCTACGGCCGTGTCCCCGTCCCCGTGGGTGCCTGGCGAGCGCCTGCACACTGGCCTGGGCTGCAGGCCTTGCCCATGTCCTGCCGCCTGGGCCTGGGACACTTGCTGTCTGCGCTGGCCAAGGCCCAGCCCCGGTCCCCCTGCACACAGGTGCCCAGGCGGCCCGCCACTGCCACTCTGTCCCGTGTGGGCTTGGCAGGCCGCCCGCCGGTCACCGTTGGACCCTGCCGCTGACTCCAGGAGTGGACCACGCTCCTCGGCGGGAACCCCGTCACTGAAGGTTTCTCCGGTTTCTCGTCACTGGACGTCACTGAAGGTTTCTCCCGACCCTCGGCTGCTGCCCGTGGGAGCCACGCCTGCCCCCCGCGCCCTGCCTGCCTCGCTGCGGTGAAGCGGCTTCTCTCCAGCCAGCGCCCGCTGGTTACTCCGGGTGGTTTTTCCACGAGTCACTGCAAGTCCAGGTTGGTCCTGGGAGCAGGCCCCGGAGTCCCGCTCCCTCTCAGTCCTGTTTGCAGTGGCGGTTTCAGTGCTGGCCGCTGGCCTCCGAGAATCCGCAGTTCCCGGGAGGAAGAGTTGGAAAACCTGAGTCCACGCGTCAGCGAGCTTTATTGCGTAGGCATCCGTGTTGGCGTTTTTGTTGTTTGGGGTACGGTTCAAACTAGGTTCTGCCGTGAGTACCTGCCCACGCAGGTCCAGTGTTGGGTTGGGGGCTCCACAGCCTCCTTCGTTTAGTTACATTTGGGGACGGTATCGCGTTAAGTGTACCATTCTCTGCGTTTGGCAAATGCATTTGCCTCGGAACCCACACCCCCATCAAGACAAAGAACACGCTGGCCCTTCTCAAGGTTCCCTGACACCCCGACCCCGTGCCCCGAGAGGCGGGGGCTCTGGGGTTTCCCCGCAGGTTGGCGCTGGCTGTGAACGGGGGCGGACAGTGGGAACGAACCCCAGGTTAGCACGGTGCTGCCCACCCGTGTGGTCCCCGCCTGCGCGCGTTCTGCCGCCCGGGGCGAGGCGGGGGGGGGGAGCACGGCCTTTCTCCCGCGGTGCGGCTGGGCCCGTGGGCGGAAAGCTTCCCCGAGCCGTCTGGGGCCAGTCACTTGCAGCCCTAGTTTTCCTTTTAGAGAAACAAGTGTGCTGGCGACTCCTGGGTCAGAGCAGGTGCGTTTGCTGTGACGATAAGTGGGTGGACTTGTCCCCAGTGGTTGGAACGACCCGTGGGGGAGCGAGGCCCCTGTCCCAGCCTCCCGCGCGGCTCCCTCCGCCACGCCGGTGGGTGCGTCCTGGCCGAAGGCGGTGCGACCTGCACAGCGGACGATGCCTGGCTCTCCTTCATGTCCTGCAGTTACTGATTTTCTCATCCTTGTGAAGCACCTGTTCCCGTCTTCTACTGTTACTTAGGAGTGTTAAAAATTATGAGATGGTATTTGTCACATAGACGTAAAATGTTTGAATTTTTTTTCAGTCTGTAAATTTCCTGTTTACCTAAAGCTGTCTTTTCATGAAAAAATAACTTTAAATTGGGTGAAATCTAGTTCATCAAATTTTTTCATTTATGGTTATTGCTTCCTCTGGTTTTAAAACAACCTTGTCTTCACCAGAGATATGCAGCTATTCTTCCATGCTTCTCATAAAGGCTTTATAGTTTCAGTTTTTATGTTTAATCTATAATCTGTAGGAAATTAATTTTTTGTGGGTTTGATATAGAGGTTCAGGTTTTATTCCCCCTCACTGTATTTGTACCTGTTTATTTCCTTTCATTGTGCAAAGTCTCCCCTCTGTTTGCTGCGTGCTGGGCGCCCATATTGGGGTGTGTCTGTGACCTGTTTCTGCCATCCTTCTGTCTGCAAGGCTTTTGGTGGCCCAAGAAGTTTGATTACCGAGACTTTATGATAAACTCTGAAGTTGGGTAGATGATGAATATCCTACTTGTTATTCTTTATTTTGTAATTATATAAATACTATATTATCATGGGGCAGTTTCTACCAAGAGGCCTGGTGGGTTTATAAATAGATTTGTATGACTGTATAGTTTAATTGCTGGGGGGATGGTGGTGATTTCTTTAAAATACCGAGTCTTCCAATTTTGAACATACCTCTAATTTACTTAGGGCTTTTAAAAATTTCTCTTAGCAGTGTTTTGTAGTTTATAGTTTAGCGGCACTTACACATGGTTTTGTTACTTTTATATTTTTAAGTGCTTTTTGGTGCTGCTGTAAGTTGAATTTTAAAATTTCATTTTCCGGTTGTTGCCTATAAAAATAAAACCGATTTTTATCTATTGATCTTATATCCCTGACTTTGCTAAAATCACTTTTGCCAACATACAGCTGTTTTGTAGACGACTTGGCACACTCTGTGTACACAGTCACACTTCTGCATGTCTCCAGGATTAGTTTTACTATTTTTCTGATCATTACGCCTTTCTGCTTGCCTGTCAGCAAGCCAGGACCTGCAATACAGTGTGAGCGATGAGGTGGGCACCCTTGACTTTCCAAGGCACTAGAAGAGAAGCAGTCACTGTTTGGTCATTAGGTCATTTTACATTCATAGGTTAACTGCAGGTTTTCTAAATGCCATTCATCGGGTTGGGAAGGTGCCTTCTACCCCTAGATTGCTAACAGGTTTCTATCACGCATGGGTGAGTTTTGTCACAGGACATTTCTGTATTGATTGAAGTGTTTATATTAATGTAATAGTTCTGTTTTAAAAATAGTTGAGTGAGGTATTTACAGAGCATAAAATGCTCCTGTTTCAGCATATAAGGCAAGGAGTTCTAGTGTTGTCCACAGTCACAGGCTAAGGATGACCTACTTGTAGGGCGTTCCCAACACTCCCACCCCACAAAGGAGCTGGCGTGGCTGTGGCCGCTGTGGCTGCTGTGGCCGTGCTGTCACTAGCCTGCGCCCCGCTGGGCGCTGGTCTGGGTGTTTGTGTCCAAGCAGGCAGGCACCCGTGGGCTCACTTCAGTCTGACGTTCACCGTCCTGCTTCTGACTCGTTCCTGTGCCACTTCCCTGCTGAATGTCACCCCACGTGTGGCTGCACTGTGTTTCGATGATTTACTTACCAGTTTAATGACATTTGAGTCATTTCCAGTTTTTGGCTTTTAATAACAATGTTTTTATGAACATTTGCATACAAGTATGTGTGAACATATATTTTTACAGATTCCTAGGAGTGGAATTCTTGGTCATATGGCAAATCAATGTTTAATTTTTTAAGAAACTGCCAAATGTTTTTCAGAGTGATTGAGCTGTGTTGCATTCCATTGGCAAAATGTCATCAATTTTTTTAAAAGAATGTACTTATTTTTACAGAGAGGGGAAGGGAGGGAGAGAAACATCGATGTGTGGTTGCCTCTTGAGCACTGCCAGCTGGGGACCTGGCCTGTAACCCAGGCATGTGTCCCGACTGGGAATCGAACCAGTGACCCCCCTGGTTTACAGGCTGGCCCTCAATCCACTGAGCCACACCATCCAGGGCAGATTTTTGAGTGTTAAAACACAACCTTGCATTCTTAGGATGCTTCTGTGATAATAGTATTTTGCAGCACATACATTGCTAGATTTGGTTTGGCTACAGTTTTTAAGATTTTCTGAATCTACGAAAGATTCTGGTTCATTTTCTTGGAATGTCCTTATCAGGCTTTATGATTAGGGTTATTATGTTGGTTTGAAAGGGTTGCTTCCTCCTGTGTTTTACGAATGGGTTTCATAGAATTCACTAATAATAATATCTGAGTCTGTACTTTTCTTTTTTGCAAGGTTTTTTGAAAATAGATTTAGCTTTTTAAATAAACATAGGCTATCTAGATTTTCATTTACCTGGAATTTGGAAAATGGTGTTTTGCAAGGGATGTGTCTCTTTGATCTAAGTAATTCCATTTGTTGGCGTAACATTGTTTATAAACAGTTCTGTAATGTACTTTGAATGTCTATAGCATTGATGGTGATAATCCATTCCAGGTATTAATAATTTGCACTTTCCCTTTTTCATTTAGTTGAGCTAGTGGTTTATCAATCATTTCAAAGAAATAAATGTGGCTCTTAATTCTTTGTTATTTCATTGATTTCTGCTTATTTCCTTTTGACTTGCTTTATTCTTTGTTCAGCTTCATAAAATGAAACCTTAGGTCAGTGAGTCTTTCCTGAAAATCTAACACTAGGTGTTTGGCCTAAGCAGCGCTTTCAGCTGATCCTCTAGCCTGAATAACCGAGATGTACAATGTGGGCCTGCAGCGCCCGACGGCCTCGTTGCGGTGGCATGCGGTCCCCGCCCTGCCAGGCAGGTCTGTGGCTGCAGCGGCAGGGGTGCCGGGCGCCCCCGGGGCACCTCCACCACGGAGCCGTGGGCAGCGCACGCGTTTCCCTGCCACTCGGCCTAAGACCTAAAGTCTCTGCACTCTGCGTTAGATTTTAGAATATTAGATGTTTTCAGGTGTTTGAGCCCAATTTTGATCACGATGCTCTTGAAAAGGTAAGTGGACACCAATAGACCTAGGGGAAAAGGTCGAATGAAGTTTGATGAGACACGTGAAGTAAGTGAAAAGCCATCTGTCTTGGGTTCAGTGATGTAAAAGGGCGGATGCCCATCACATAGTATTTCCTTGAATGAAGATGTGAGAGAAGAAAACCACACCCGTCGAGTGGAGAACGGTGTTTCAAAGGAAAGGAAAAGCATTGTGAAGGTTAAGAGTGAGAATGTGCTAGTGTTACAGGGAGTGAGGGTGTTGACCGTCTGGCCTTGAGTTTCCTCTGGGAAGAAGGTGGGACACGGTCAGGCAGAAGGTCCTCTGGGAAGAAGGTGGGACACTGTCAGGTGGAGGGTCCTCCGGGAAGAAGGTGGGACACTGTCGGTGGGTCAGCCTCTCAGCTTCAGCTTCGCGTGGGGTCGCCTGGTTTCACTGAACATGCTCGTGGTTTCAGGGTGTCTGTGGAATTGTTGCCCAGAGAGGAAGGGCGTGTGTGTCCATGTGTGTCTGTGCCCCTGTGTGCGCACGTGCACATGTGTATGGACAATGGACGTGGCACTTTGTGTGTCCATGTGTGTCTGTGTGTGCGCACGTGCACATGTATGGATGATGGATGTGGCACTGTGTGTCCATGTGTTTCTGTGTGCGCATGTGCACATGTATGGACGATGGATGTGGCACTGTGTGTCCATGCGTGTCTGTGCGCATGTGCACATGTATGGACGATGGACGTGGCACTTTGTGTGTCCATGTGTGTCTGTGCGCGCACGTGCACGTGTATGGACGATGGACGTGGCACTTTATTTTCCTCTCTTGTTGCCATGCTTGGAAGAGGGGTTTACTTCTACAAGTAAGATTTGCTTTTTAAAAGTGAGATTTAATCTTACGTGAAGTTTAAGATAAAGCGTATCTCATTTTACCCGAAAGCTGTGAAACTTGCCTAGGATCTGTGCCCTCCTTCGAGAATCAGCAGAGAGGAGCACCCGCCTGTGGGACCTGTACCCTGAAGAGCCTGGCGACACCAGCCATGGGGGACGGGCCAGGCCTGGGACAGTGATTTCTAGTTGGACATTGTTCTGTTGTGAAAACAAGTTCCCTTCAGAAAAGTTCAGAATCACTGGTCACTCATAATGCTGCTGTCGAGGGTTAGTACTTACAACTTGCTGTAGGGTGTTGGCTTTAGTTTTTCTTTTTTGCCTCAGCTGGGCCTTAGGCAGAATAAAAGGCAGCCTCACCACATTGGCACACGTGTGGGACGTTGCAGTCCTGGTTTCTGGACGGAATACCCACCAGGAGAGGTAGCGGAGGTAGCTGGAGTCTTAACCTTCAGTTACTCAGGGTGGGGCCTTATTTGGAAATAGTCTTTACGGAGATGCCCGAGTTAAGTGGCAGCCATTAGGGCGGGCCCTGACCCTTTGCGACTGTCCCTGTGAAAGGGACATGCGGAGCAGGAGGACGATGTGGAGAGACCCAAGGAGAAGATGCTGACCCGCCTGCCAAGGAGGGAGCTGGGCCAGGGCCTTCCCTCCGGCCCCCGGGGAACCCGCCCGCCCTGTGGGGACCCCTGTGCTCATCTCACCTCACATGTGGGTTTGCCAGATGCGTGTGAGATGCAGGTAGAGGTGCTTTCAATGGGAAAAACGTGTAGAAACAACACTGTGTACCACATGGAGCTGGGGAGAAAGTATTCAATTCTAGGCCTTGCTTTCAGCTGAAAGGTTATTTTGTGTCCTTGGAGTCTGGTGTTCCCATGTACGTGAGCATGCGTGTGCATGTGCCACACCTGTTCTACCACTCGCCTGTGGATGGGCGCCGGGGGCACCCACGGCTTGGCTGCAGTGGACACAGGGCTCATGCCTTCTCTTGCCCATGTTTTTGTTTCCTTTGGGTAAATACCCAGAAGTGCGGCAGCTAGGCCAGAAGGCAGATCCGTTTTTAAGTTATTGAGGTGCCTGTATACCGTTTTCCACAGTGGCTGCACCAGTCTGCATTCCCGCCAGCAGGGCACCAGGGTCCCTATGTCCACGTCTGCGCTGATGTGTTGATGACAAGCATCCTGACGGGTGAGGTGGTATCTCGTGTGGTTTTGATTTGCACAACCGACTAAATGGGAGGAGATCTTCACAAAGGATGCATCAGATAAGTTAATACCCGAAATAAATAAGCCATACAGCTCTACCTTCAAAACAAAACAACTTACAGTCTGATTAAAAATGGGCAGAAATTTTTCCTAAGAACCTATACAGTAATTTTTCATATTTCTACATAAATAAAAGCTCATTTAAAAAGCTCAGCCATGCTGTTTATTTCACATAAATTCAGTTATGACTCATTCTTGAGTCAGAAGCGCTGGGGCTGCATTAGCAGCAACGCTTTGGAACCTTCCAGAACGTTTGGAGAAGGCGGCTTTTCACCTGAGACCTGGCGGGTCAGCCTGCAGGGGCGTGGGGAGCCCCCGTGATTTACAGCCCTTTTGTCGCTGATGGCAGCAGCGATTTGAGCTGTTTTATTTAGCCTTTTGTCTCACTACCTTTGTTGAAAAATGGTTCATACACGTTTTCTGTTTTTAGTATTTATTGCTAATTTTAAAAAAATAATTGAGTCTTCAGGGTGTTCTAGTTTCTTGCCGAAACAATTTTAAATAAGTGGATTCTTTTTCTTTATTGTGATTGGCTACTTCTAGGTGTTTCGTTTCGTAACCACAGAAAGCATTTTACCTTCCGTCACGTTATCCCACACCGTGCTCACGAGAGGCAGATTCCCCCGCCGACCCCCGGAGCCTGGTCCTCGGCCTGGTCTCCCCTGGACGGCGGGCGCGGCGAGCAGGCGCCTTCCAGCCCAGGCCAGGGCCTCTCGCCCACTTGGTCTGGAGTTTCTCCCTCCGAGGACGCGGACCGGCCTACCGCCCTCGCCGCCTGTGAGACCCAGCTGTTTCCGCGGTTGCTTCCCCGCCGTAGTTGACACGTGCTGCGCTGCTGAGGGGAAGTGGGGAATAAAGATGCTTCTGATCCTGGGGTGAGAGTGTCAGGAGCATCAGCCACAGCGACGGTCCGTGGGAGAAGTTACAGTGAGGGGGAAAGGCTGTTGGAAAATGGGAGCCCGTTCGCATCATCTAACACATGCTGTCCTGCTGCTTGCGACGGACTCTTCTGTAGCTAGAGTCCGAAGGGCCACTGCTCTCTGTCACTCAAGGATGAACCTTGGGCTGCTCGCCACAGAGCGGCATTGTGAGAGCTGCGCACACTGGGGGTGGTTTCCCCCGAAAGGGTACCATTTGGTTCCTGGTGACCCCCGTTCCGCCACAGCACTGAGAGCTCATGAGGACGTCAGTGTGAAATGTCCTTCGTTATTCTTCCACTTTATAGTGACTGCTACCCAGAGTTATTCAGAGACTTTGAGGCTTGAAACCCTGGTTTCCACACCTGCCACTTCCCCGGCTCTCTGTGAGCCCTGGCGGACGTGCGTGGGCCGCGTCCTCCCGCATCTGCTTTCCCTCCCCCGACTGCCGCGCGTGACCCGTGACCTGTTCCTGGGAGCCTTTGCGCCTGTGTCCTTGATGAAGCCACTGCGACCTGAGGAAGGAGCAGGCGCCACATGTGATGGGTGCAGCGAAAACCTGCATCCAGGAAGCTGAACGGAGGGCCAAACTCGTGGCCCTCTTGTAGCTGTTGTCACTGACACCAGCCCTCGTGAGAGGCGTGACGTTGTGTACGTGGGAGTAGATCTGGCCCTTAGCCGGAGAGGATGCCTAGGTCATTGTAAGGTCGGAAGCTACATAAGGCCTAGTTTCTCATAAAGTTGGATTTTGGAGCTGTTACAGAGGGAAGCGTATACAGAGTGTAGAATATTAAAGTTTGAGAATATTTCATTTTAAATTCTTAAGTGGTAGAAGACTTTAAAATAATTCTTTAATGAGATTTTATTGCTTGTATGGGTTGTGTGGAGACAGACTTACTGAGTTTTGAACTTGGGCCTTCTACCTGCAAGTTTTGTGAACTTTTACAAGTTAATTAAACTCTCTGTGCCTGTGATTACTTTCCTGTAAAATGAAGAAAATGCAGCTATTTTCCTCATAAGTTGTCATGGGAATTAAATTATTTAAAAATATGAGTAGTACTTAGAATAGTAGTAAATGCCATGTAGGGTTAGGTAATGGTATTACTATTACTGTTAGTCTCTTTATATCACACCATGTGGTCATTCATCCATATTAATACCTTTCATTGATGGAAAATTAATTCTTTTTGAATTTAATTTCTAGCTCCTATCTGTCTTTCATCTCTTTTTGCTTCCATTTTGTCAGCTACTCACAGTTTGTGCTGCTTTAATGCTTGATGTAACTTGTAAGCCAGCCGCCGCCGGTTTGGGAGTAAGGCAGCGCTTGCCCTGTGCAGACGGACATCTTCATCCTCGGAACGGGGCGCCGGCAGTGCACGCGCTTGTCCTTGTCCTGCCCCTGCTCCCAGAACGGCGACCCTCCGCTTTAAAAATTAAATACCCGACGAACGAATGAACGAATGACTTCAAGATGGTTAGACATTTTGTACATGGCTGTTGGGTTAGTTTTTGGTAAATTTCTCATTCTTTTGATTAAAACGTTATCAAGTGTGTCGGTGATTAAGAATGGTACTTGTTACTGAATATAATAACTTATGCGTGATTGATCATGGAGTATAAACGTGTTGCTGTAGTGAGTGTTTTTCTCGTGTAGGTGGGAGGTACAGTAATGCTTTTGACTCTTCGGCTATAAGTCCGATATGTTGCTGTCAAGTTCACTTGCTTTACCAGTCCGCATTGTTTTAGGCGTTACAGGTTGTTAGGTATTTCTCTTTTAAACTTATTTTTAACATGGAGTCTATTATTTCATCATTTACATTTTATGTCTTCAATTTTATAGTTACATTTCATCTTTCAGTGATTATTGTTTTGAAGAGCTGGGCCTCTTTAGGGGGACATTTGCCCCAAGTCCCCACCCTGCAGTCATGCCTCTATTTCGCTGTTAGCCTAGGTTTGACATTGCCTTTTTCTACTGCGAAATTAATTTCTCTGTGCAGATTTTAGTTCCTGCAGCACCTGTGCTCACTCGCCTGTGGCTTACTGATTTTTGTCAGGGTCGGCTTGGACTGGAGGACTTGAGGTGACTAAGCAGGTGGCGTGTTTGGTGGAGGAAGCCCGGGCTGCCCTCGGGCTCCCTGACCCGCCCCGTCTCTGTCGCCCGCAGCTGGTGGGCGGGGAGTTCGACCTGGAGATGAACTTCATCATCCAGGACGCCGAGAGCATCACCTGCATGGCCGAGCTGCTGGAGCACTGCGACGTCACCTGCCAGGCCGAGGTGTGGAGCATGTTCACGGCCGTGCTGCGCAAGAGCGTGCGGAACCTGCAGACCAGCACGGAGGTGGGGCTCATCGAGCAGGTGCTGCTGAAGATGGGCTCCGTGGACGACATGATAGCAGGTGCGCCGGGCGCCGGGGCGGGCGGTGCGTCCCTGATTTAAGGAGAGAAATAGAAGCTGATGGGGGAATTGCCCTCTACGTTAAGGGCAAATCTGGCAAATGGAAGGTGACTTCTGTATTAGACAAGCATAATGACTCATCTTGCTTTGCTAGGTTGTAGAAAATCGTAACGTTGAATAAATGAAGTAAGTACTGCGAACGCCACCAGGACAGGAGACAACTTTCTGTGTAGTGCTTAATTGAACTTTCACGTCACGAAAGATACGTCCGCGCCGCATCTCTGTGGAGTGGCACTTGGTCGATGCCTGAGCCCTGTGCCCTTCGGTGTGGCCCCTGGGGGTCGCACAGGGAGAGTGGTGTCTGGGACAAGCTTGTTCTGTTTTTGCAGGTACCCGTTCTGCTTGGTAACTTGTGGAGGAACATCTGTGTGAAAAATAAACATACTGTGGAATAGAATACCGAACTTGCAGGAAATTTTAAGAAAAATATTCGTATTGTGCCTGTTATGCGTTCCTTCAAATAATAACTTTGAAGTGGATGATTCTTGCCCTCCCCGCACTGAAGTCCAGACAGTGTGAAACGCGGCCCCAGGGCCACGGCTGGTCCAGGAAGAAGCTTAGAGCCCCACGGGCTGCGCCTCCTGCACCGTAGTCTGCAGTGCGCGCTTCTCACAGGACAGGGGTTCGTGGTCCTAACGGGGACCCCAGGACTCCTTACACCCTTTATCTCTTCCTGAAAAGACGTTCAGGCTCTAGGGACTTCACTATGGAATTTTGAGTTATGCTTTAAGTAACATCAGAACAAAACATTAATCCAGAAAGAAGGAAATGAAGACTAGATTTAAGATGAATGCTTTTAAAACAGTATTTAAAATTTTTGTTTTACTCAAAGAGTGTATTAAAACCATTTCTCATGGTCTTCAAGGTGGCAGCTGTCTGTGTAGGGTGATGTAGTGTTTTCTGTGTTGGCTACTAATGTTCCCTTTAGGAAAAACTAGAGCCAGACACAATCCTCCCTAACGTAGATGCGTCATGTCTTTAATTCTCGCGGTGTTTAAGGGGGATTTACTTGTACAAACTTGCACGTACTCACACTTACTGAAGATCATGTGGTCTTTGAGTCCTTTGGACGCGAGCCCTTCTTTGAGCATCTTTGTCCGTAACCGAGTGCACGTTACTGAACGGGCCGCAGTTAACGCGTAGTGGCTGAGCATCAAGACAGGAGGTGATGGAAGCACCACCCCAGGTGGAATTGCACCGGCACAAATTTCTCTGCAGGTTCTGAAGTCCTGTAACGACCCCGGTAACACAGACCCTTCTCTCCTTACTGTGTCAAGTACAGCATGAGCGCCAGGAAAATCGCTCCACCTTACTTCTCAAGGGAGAAATGAAAACTTCGATAGCATGTTAATAAAGTGCCGAAACACTACTGAGCTTTCACTCTGAGTGTCTGCTAGTGTGACGGTGTCTGTAGAAGGTGGAGTAAGTTGATGAGAGTTTCGTTGGTTTCGTGTTCTTTTCTCCCTTGAAAATCTTGTACAGAGAACCGTTATAAAATTGAACTGAGCTGCTGTAATGGTAACATTACATGTACAATAAATGAGAGATTTTAATAATGAAGTGCAGGTACATGGGAGATGAGATAAAGCCTTGGAAATAGAAATTACATATTTCCGAAATGCATTCCAGTTGAGTGAAGAGTCGGTGAAGCCGAGGACCGAAACCGCTGCGTGGTGGTGCAGGCATGACGGGGCTTGCCCTCCGCCCGGAACGTGTTCGTGGAAATGTGTGTTCGGATTTCTGTGTAGTGACAGGAGCTTTCGTGACTTGAATGATGAAACACTTGACTTCATTAAAAGAAAGATCTCTCAAAAGTGGCATGTCCACTGTCAAAGTTTATCCTGGAGATTGCTTCCTTATTGTGACATTAAGTGAGAGTGACTCAGTTGATTGAAAAAAACAATTCAATACGTGATAAATACTTTTTAAATACATGATAAATTATTTTTTGATATTTTTAAAGTCTCTAATTCCAGCAATTAGTCTATATTTCATGTTCTATTTCAATAACTATTTCAACTTATCCTAACATCTTTTTTATTAATGAGTGATGAATGTTTTTAGAATGTCTATGTGTATTGATTGTAATAACTTGCATAGTATCTTTAATTCTTAGGAAGGGTTTTAAAAATCAAGCGAAGTAAAAGTAGTTAGGTGTTAAGTTTCCCTCCAACAACAGTCGATGCAGATGCGACTCGCGTGTAGAGGGAGAAGGTAATCAGACACAAGGCTTTACTGTTCGGTGAGCTGGTTCTCACCCGCCCTCGAACACGGTGACACCGCGGTGCCGCTGGTCAGGCACGTACATGGAGCTCCACTTAGGGCCGCTGGTCAGTGCGGGCGGGTCTCTGGGACCTGACCTCTCAGCACGTGGGCGTGTTTGCAGGAAGTGGGGAGAAGTGGGGTGAAGTTACCCACGCCTCTCTTCCCTCCTGTTTAGAGGAGGGTGGAAGTACCCACCGCAGAGGCTTGTTAGGGGATTCGTGAAGTTAACACATGCCGGGCTTGAGTCATGAATGTGTCGAGGAATATTTCAACATGTAAAATACAAGATGGTGGGCTATCACTTTTTCAGTTGAAAATAACTCATTTAAAATGTTAAGTCATTGTACCTTTGCCTATTTTTGCCTATCTTTCCTTGTGTATAGCATTATTGTGTGTGTATTCTGAGAACTTTCAAAAACCTATTTTACGTATTTGCTAAGGAAACTTAATTGGAATGTTATACCTGATACAGAAAATTCTAAAACTTACATGTCATTTTTGGGTACTTACAAATAAATTGGCGTGGCTCTTCATGAGGATGTTGGCTGTGTGTGAATGCCCCTTGGTAACTCCTTTCGTTTAGAAAGCTTGTAATCTTGACAGGTGGCAGCTCGTGACTAGGGTTCAGAGTAACTTTATTTTCCTTTGAAGATCTTCTAGTTGACATGCTGGGGGTTCTGGCCAGCTACAGCGTCACGGTCAAAGAGCTCAAGCTGCTGTTCAGCATGCTACGGGGCGAGAGCGGGGTCTGGGTAAGTCGCGGCCGGAGGGCGGGGTGGGAGCTCAGTGCATGTGAGGGGGGCCTGGGAGCTGAGAGCATACAGGAGGGGGTGGGAGCTCAGTGCATGTAGGAGGGTGGGAGCTCAGTGCA
>PVIW01007945.1:0-66534 GCA_004026585.1 Noctilio leporinus | reverse complement strand
AATACTTAGATTGAGGACTGGGAATGTGGTATAGCCACAGAGTGAACAGACTTTAATTCGAGAGTAGGGGAGGGTCTTGGGTATTTAGGTGGATTGAGGTATAGGGGGGATTAAGAATATGTGAGGAGTAACTTTTGCAAAGGATATGTTGGGGCTTAATAGTTCATATTGCTCTCAGTATAATTCAGGTGCTTGAGATTGGCATCAATCCCTTTCGTGATGCTGCCTCTTTTTCTTGGTCAGGACTTTACAGTCTATAGTCTATATTCTAGCCGGTCTTGGCGCGTGGCAGGGCCTCTGATTGACGCAGTAGGGCTGATTCTGAGTGTCTGCCCCCAGGTAGGCTGGGCCTTCTGCAGCCTGGCTGGGTTTTAGGGCTACCGGTGTTCTGGAACCCGCAGGGAGCCCCCTCCCACTCCTGGCGGAGGTTCCGGCCCAGGACGCGCCCCCAGCACTTCTGCAGGGCAGCCCGCAATTTCGCTGGTCCCTGTGACGACTGGTCCCGCCCCCACAGTTCTGGGAGGAGGCCGGGCCTGTCAGTCAACACTGTCCGGGGTCCGCCTACACTGTCCCGCCCTTCTGGGGCGGGCACCACGCCCCCAAGCCAATCAGCTCTCCTCGGAGTCCTTTACGCGGCCTCTGCGATGAGCCCCTCCCAGGCGTGGGCGGCGCAGCCTTTGTCTCCGGCAATGGCGGGTCTCCCGCCACTAGTTCCCAGCTCGCAGGCTCACCGCCTGGAGTTTCCCGTGGAGCCTGGGGGCCTGTGTGGTTGCACAGGGCTGGGCCTCCCCCCTCGCAGGGGCTTCTAGCTGCTGTTTCCCCAGTGGCCCAGCAGCTCTGTTTTCGGACCTCTCACCGCCCCGCTGGTGCACTTCCCGCTCCCCCGCTCCGGCTTCCCGCAGGACTCTTCTCCTCCGCCTCTAGCCCTACGCGGAGCCTCCTCTCCCCGTTTCCGGAGTGAGTTTCTCACACAGTCCCTCCCCTGCAAGAGTTCAATTCCAGGTTCTCTACGGCGTTCGCCCTCGCTGCCCACACTTCACTGCTGAGACTTCCAGTCACCAGCGAGCCCGGAACTGGCCCCAGTCAAATGCGCCCCCCTGGGCAGAGCCGCCCCTGCCCAGAGCCGACCTCGGCCCGCCGGCCGGTCGGTCGGGAACGCCTCACCCACTGTCCTGCTGGCTTCCTCTGCTTCTGGGCTCTGCTCCCCTGTGTCCAGATGCTGTCCGTTCCAATCCCTAGGGTCCTGAAGCCGTCTCACGCTCCTTATCCTGTCCTCTAGCTGCTTTGGTACTCGAGAACACCATCAGCACTGCTCTCTACTCTGTCGCCATCTTGAAAATCCCAATAAGGTTTCTTTTGTGTCCCTCAGAATTTTCAAATACAAGTGAAAAGCCTGTGTATGATAATCCAATTCTAGAATCTACTGAACCTAGAATTATGTAGGTCAAATTCTGCTTATTAATTTGAGCCTAGAGCTACAGGAGTCCCCCTTAATCTGTGGGTGGATATGTTCCAGGGTCCCCAGTGGATGTCTGAAACCACAGGTAGGACTGAACCCTCTATATGCTATGTTTTTTCCTATATGTACATACTTATGATAAAGCTTAATTTATAAGTTAGGCAAGTCAGAGATTAACAATAAGAACTAATAATAAAATAGAGCAATTATAATAATATACTGTCATATTAATATAGTATCTCTATCTCTCTTTTAAATATTTTATTTATTATTTCCAGAAAGAGAGGAAGGGAGAGAGGCAGAGAGGGAGAGAAACAGAGAAACATCAATGTATGGTTGCCTTTCGCCTGCCTCCAGCCACAGACCTGGCTGGAGACCTGGCTTGAAACCTGGTTATGTGCCCTGGCTGGGGAATCAAACTAGCAACCTTTGGCTTCGCAGGTCGGCACCTTATCCACTGTGCTATGAGCCGGGGTCTATCTCTTTTTTATAACCAAGACTAACAGGCAGGTCTGAGGTTTTTTCAAAGGCCTTATAATAATGTTTTAAGAATTCAAGTATAAATCCAGATGTTCAATTTTTTTATCTTAGGGCACACATAAACTAATTACTAAAATTTTGTTGTGGGACACCGAAAAATATGTGATAATTTTTGCTGATCTGACAAAAAAATAGGTATAATTTAGATTAATTCACACTGGCTATTGTTGTGTTGGCTGTTGCTATTTTTTTTTTTTTAAGATTTTATTTTATTATTTTTAGAAAGAGGGGAAGAGAGAGAGGCAGAGAGGGAGAGAGACATCAATGTATGGTTGCTTTTCACCTGCCTCCAGCCACAGACCTGACTGGAGACCTGGCTTGCAACCTAAGTTATGTTGCCCTGGCTGGGGAATCGAACCTGGGACCTTTGGGTTCACATGCCGCGCCTTATCCACTGTGCTTCCAGCCAGGGCTTAGTTGTTATTTTTTAATTTGACACTCTAAGGGAAAAGAGGTCCATGCTCCTGACTAAACAGTCAGGTGTTGATGTTTTAAAAATTCTTGCAGCTCACCCACATGCCTGCAGCAGTATACCAGTTGAAATTGGTGCTCTGGATAACTAAGTATTAATGGGCAGGGAGCATATCTAACATGGATATACTGGACAAAGGAATGATAAATGTCCTGGAAGCATTGGAGTGATGGCTCAAGATTTCATCATGCTACTCAGAAGAGTGTGTGAGCCCTGGCTGGTGGCTCAGTGGATAGGTGCCAGCCACAAACCCAAATGTCGCTGGTTCAATTACCCAGCCGGGGCACATAACCAGTTTGCAAGCCAGGTCTCCAGCCAGGTCCTTAGCTGGAAGCAGGTGAAAGGCAACCATACATTGATGTTTCTCTCTCTCTCTCTGCCTCTTGAAATAATAAACAAAATCTTTTTTTTTTTTTTAAAGTGTGTGTAACTTAAAACTTATAAATTGTTTATTTCTAGAATTTTTCACTTTTGGACCATTTTGACTGTAGGTAACTGCAACTGTAGAAAGCAACACCAAGGACTAGGCAGGGAGTGACTACCGTAATTCCATTTTACAGATGAACATGTAGTTGTGGGTTTGTTTGCGTGGCAAGGTTGAGTAAGTGGCACATTTCCTAGGAAGCAATAATTGCATACATCAAGAAAAGAGTATATTGTTTTTTACACTCTTTTTGTAAAACTTAATAAAAGTGCTCCATTTTGAAAAGTCACTGATAGCAATTGTCTTATATTATTGGATTAAGTAAATTCCTCTGCATTTTAACTGTCATCTTCATGGTAATTCTACATTTATGTAACAGGACCCCTTTGTTGGGAGATCCTCAGTTTTAATGGGCCTGTTTTGCCTGCCACCAGGCATGACTCTTAAAAACAAAGTTTGGTTAAAAGGAATGGCATTTTGTTTATTTGAAGGCTACACAAACTTATATTAAAGGTACAATAGTGCCATTAAATGCCACTCCCTTTAAAAATACCCCAAAATATACAATCATGCCACATTAGGCTAGCTTTAAAACAGACAAGCATGTGGTACCATTTTCCAGAAACACAACACTTCACAGCTTAGCATTCCAGTTACAAATTCAAAGTTCCCAGCAGCTGCTGTACCCAATTAGGATGGGTCTTGCACACACTCCCCAACTCTTATAGCACAGGTAATTCCCTATCTCTGTGCAACCTGCATGTCTCCCTTCCCCCTTTTGCCTCTACCCCTCAAACCAGATGAATTCTCAGACTGCAAGTCTGAATGCAGATTGTCCAGCAGAGAGAGAGAGAGGGAGAGAGAGAAAAAGAGAGAAAGGAAGGAGAGAGACTCTGCGTGTCTGCTGCCCTATTTTAAGCCATGATGGTGGCCTGTGACACAGTGGTAGTGTGATTCATCATGACCACCTGTGAAAGCTCTGGTAGCCCTGTAAATTCTTTTTTTAAAATAGGATTTAAAAATCTTTTAAATTTAAAAAATGATTTTAAAGATTTTATTTATTATTATTTTTAGAGAGGGGGAAGGGAGAGAGGCAGAGAGGGAGAGAGACATCAATATATGGTTGCCTTTCACCTGCCTCCAGCTGGGGACCTGGCTGGAGACCTGGATTGCAACCTGGTTATGTGCCCTGGCTGGGAATTGAACCAGAGACTGTTGGGGTCGCAGGCTGGTCGGTGTCTTGTCCATTGAGCCACCAGCCAGGGACCTGTAAATTCTTTTGTAACCATTCTATGGTCAAAACCCCTCCCACCTCCTTAGAGAAGAGGTTTACCCAGTCATTTGCCTAACTAAACCACTAGTCACCAGCCGTAGATACGCAAAGTACCTCTCTTAGGAAAAATGGCTGTACTCAGTGTCCCATCCCTCATCACAAAACTGCAGAGTGGGGGATTTTGGTTTTCTCCCATTCTGTAACATTTACAAAGAAATATTCTGATTTAGCCTGTATGACAAAGAGGCAAATGCAAAGGAAAAAAGTCAACGATATTCAATTGAACATCAAAAATCTGGTTTTATAATTGCCCACATGTGAATAGTTCCCAACATGCCAACTCCTTAGTTCTTTTAAATAAACAGTTTCCCCATTCAGATAAAGTGAAGATTTTACCAAATAAATAAAACATATTTATAAAACTGACAATATATTATACTTCTAAGATTTAAGAAAAAACTTGAAAATGAGAATTTTCATTGAATATTAAATAAATCTTCAAGTAGAAGGTAAAGGGGCTGCTCCCTTCTGAAATAGTATAAACACTTGCAAAGAAGGCTAAGCAACACCGTGGAAAACACTCCAATTACCAATGAATGATAGGCTATGAGAATGATGACAGGAAAAAAATTCCAGTGAAATGATTAAAAAAATATATATTTTATTTATTATTTCCAGAGAGAGAGAGAGGAAGGAAGAGAGGCAGAGAAGAAGAGAAACATCAATGTATGGTTGCCTTTCACCTGCCTCCAGCTAAGGACCTGGCTGGAGACCTGACTTGCAACCTGGTTATGTGTCCTGGCTGGGAATCGAACCAGTGGCCAGTGCCTTATCCACTGTGCCACCAGCCAGGGCTCTGATTTTTTTTTTTTTTTTTTAAAGATTTTATTCATTATCTTCAGAGAGAAGAGCAGAGAGGGAGGAAGAAAGAGAGAGAAACATTTATGTATAGTTGCCTTTCACTTGCCTCCAGCTACATACCTGGCTGGAGACCTGACTTGCAACCTTATTATGTACCCTGACTGGGAAATCGAACCAGTGACCTTTGGGTTTGCAGGCCGGTGCTCAATCCACTGAGCCACTCCAGCCAGGGCTGAAATGATTTTTTCATTCCATTAAATTCTGATGATACTGTTAAAAAAAAAACCCTTAAGATGGTGAAAGCTGTTGGTATTGGCTGTGTAACAAGATCAGGCAAGCAAATTGTCATTACTAGAGTCCCCTGTGGGATGAGAAAACTCTCTGATCATATGGGTCAGGTTAAAATATGAAAAAGCCACAGTGGACATTTATTTTCAAATTCACTAATGATGGATACAAAAGTGCTGACAGTATTTAAACCCCTTCAAAAACTTTTCCATAGAAAATATAATTCCCTTTTCCAATGTCATTGTATGCATCATAGATCGAGAGCCTCAGCTATAATTTGCTGGCCATTTAAAAGGTTTGTAGGGCATTAAAAAAATTAGTACCCATGAGGCAGGTGAATGGCAACCATACATTGATGCCTCTCTCCCTCTCTGCCTCTCTCCCTTCCCCTTTTTCTAAAAAAAAAAAAAAAAAATGAAATAAAATCTTAAAAAAAAAAAAAAACTATTTAAAAAAAAAAAATTAGTACCCAATGTTCAGCACAATGCAAAAAAAAATTTTTTTGTGATAATTGTGTTATTTTATTTTTAATTCCTTGAGGTTTTTCAAGACTTTCACTGTTACTCTGAGACAGTCCCAACACGGTACATGTTTGAAGGCCTAACTTCCCTAAGACTTCTTGTATTCTCTTCCAACCCAGCCTCTATTCTGCACCACGGGATGAAACAAAATAGCCCAGGTCACAATAAAATATTTGGAGTCCAATATCCAAGCATGTAAAATGTAGGGTTGCATTTTTGTGATGTTATTAAAAATCCTTTTTCCAGAGTCTGTCCACTGGGCCTGGGTGCCATTTATAGAATAGCCAATTATAGAACAATTCCCACTTCTTGACAGCATCCAGTTGAAAGCAAAGCACTGCTTCCATAAACCCTCCCCAAAAGTCACCTAATATGAACCTAAATCCTGAAGTTCTTTCTACCACATTTCCCCCTATTGCATCTTCTCCCTACTTGCAATGAGCAATAAATTTAACTTGTTCAACCACAGGTGTTTCTGGGGGTCTTTGGCTGGGAGGCATCAAAAGATATTATAGTGATATTTATTTCTGTGTCTATATATACTTAGTGCAATTATGTATTATATTTCATTTCAAGATAGTAAAGGGGCTATATAAAGTATTTGCTATAAAAAGAAGATACTGAGTTTGGTAGGACTTGGTAGTTTTGATAAAAATTTTCTGAACTTGACCCTGTGCACAGGTAAATCATGATGTGTGGTTTTGTCTGCATATAATCTTGTATGTGAATGTAGGCTTTGCATGGAATGCCAGTTTAATGAGCAGGTTGTATTAAATTACTTTAAAAATTTTTCCTCAAACTAAGCACAGAGCAAACTATTCTGCTTTGCAGCTTAAGAAAAATGACTGGCAAGAGCTTGCTTGGAGCAATCTCATCCTCCCATGCTCTGGTATTGATCCCTTTTGCCATTGTTGCAGGTTTTCCTGTTAACTGGGCATTTGGGGCACTATTGTCCTGGCATTAAACCTTGTTATTCCCACTTAACATTCATGTACCCCTATCATTTGCCTTTCAGATGTGTGCTTTTTCTTCTGATTGATAGTCACCACATTAGGTATCTCAACCATCCTGCCAGGAACTGACTGTTAAACAAAAGGGTGAAAGTGCTTTTTATTACCACACAAATTGAAAGTGCCATTCTTTCTTTTCAAAAATTAGCTGCTTAAAAAAGTGACACTCAGGAAATTCTGAGAAGCTCCAGTGATTAAAATAAATGGTGTTTTATGAATGAAAAAAACATAGCTGCTTGCATAGGCACTGTGTTTCCCAGCCATACCCTCCCTTGTATCAGCATCCTCTTGTCACTTGCCAGTTCCCTTGGTGCATACAGGACAGCAATTTGTCCAATAAAATTTTCTATTAACAGTGTGAGGGAGAAGGTGGTTTAGAATATTTACAACTAACCATCAATATACAATCTTACAAGCTCATTATTTTCTCTCCAGTCACCTCGTAACCCAGATCCGAAGTGCCAGGACCATTGCTTTGTTCATGGATTCCTCCCAAGTGCTTAGAAGGCACTAGAGAAATATTTATTGCATGCACGAAGGACTGGATGAATCAGTCCATCATTGGTTCATACATTTCCCTCATTTCAGCTGTGTGAACCTTTGTCTGCCAAAGGCCAGTTGGACCTCCCTCCAGCCTTCCTGGGGTAAAAAGACACACAGAGGCCTTAGGGGCCTCACCCTGCGCACCACGCAGGACGCTTCTTTCCAGGCTCAGGTTCCGTCTGCTGGATTTGCCGTTGTGCTCGAGGATGAGTACATAGGTGACTCAGGAAGGGCGGGCCCTCTCCCAAGCCTCCGGGCAGGGCCTCCTAGGTGAGAGCTGGTGCTGAAGGTGAGGTGAGGTCAGAGATGAGGTGCGCACTCTGCCCTCGGGCGCAGGCTTGGAAAATCACGCCCCTCCTTCTCCAGCGCCACAGGAGGCCGCACTTCCGCAGCCCCTGCAGCAGGGGCACAGGCGGGCTCCCGGCTGAGTTCACGACCTCCACCAGCCCCGTGCGTGCTGAAGGGAGAGGAACAGCAAGGGTGTGGGGCCCTGGCACCCTGGCCCTTCTCAGGCCAGAGGCACCAAAACAAGAGGATGGCATTAGAGTGTGGTGGGCACGGCTTGGCGCAGCCTGGAAGTACTGGGCTCCTTGCAACCCTCACAGTCTACAGCTAGTTCTCTGCCCTTGGCAAGCTTTTTATTTAGATTTCATTTTGTAAAAATCAAGCATATTACCCGTATATGTCCCTTCCACGGTAACACAATCAGAAGGACACAAAAAGAGTAAAAGTCAGGTTTCTGCCCACCCCAGTCCCCAGTTTCTCAGCTCTCAGGCTCCGTGGTAGGACGACAGGGCACCAGGGCAGGTGGTGGCAGGACAGGGAGGGTGCTGCACAAGGAGAGCCCCCTGGCACACTCGGTCTTTTGGAGACTGGCCCTCGGGAGCTGCGTCCCTGGAGAGAGGAGCTGCCAGGGGGATGGGTGCGCAGGTCAGGGAGAAGGACGCTCTCCAGGCTGAGCCCCAGATGTGCTCAGTGTCTTCAAAAGGCTTAGGAGGTGGAGAAGAAAGCAACCTCATTACCAGGAGTACCACAGGCAGTGAGGAAGGAAGATGGGTGATCTCTGGATTCACCTGGAAGCCAGAAGGAAGCCCAGAGCTGTAGGCAGTTGGTGGTTAGGGGGTGGGGAATGAGGAAGAGGGAGGAAGAGGAGGAAAACAAAAGGAAAAGAAGAAGGAAAAGGTCGCAGGTTCGATTCCCCAGCCAGGGCACATAACCAGGTTGCAAACCAGGTCTCCAGTCAGGTCTGTGGCTGGAGGCAGGTGAAAGGCAACCATACATTGAAAAAAAAAAAAAGAAGGAGGAGGGAATTGGGGGAGGGCAGTAGTAGACTAAGAGGGAAGGAGGGAGAGAGACAGAGAGGGAGAGACACTTGGGAGGACTTGGAGGGATACCCTAGTGAGACTTTAAGGAGAGGGAGGACTTGAACTATGGACCATTATCTTTCCTGTAATCCTTTGGGCTCACAGGGTGGAGAAGAGAGAGGAAATCTGATTTCAGTTTCCACCTGCGGCATGGCAGGCACTCAGTAATTAAGGCTATTGAACTGAATAAGCTACCTGTGTAACATACACACATTAAACTAGAATAACACTCACTGTAGTCTTCTAGTTAATGTCTAAGTTCCACTTTACCAAGGTGTTGGTAAAACTCTTAGCTAATTGAGGGTGAAACCATTGTCTTAAGTACGATCATGTCTTCCTATTCTTTCATTATCTAGCTTTACTTTACTGGTACCACATGGGCACTTTGTTGATGGGGCTTGGGCAACACTATGAGGCAATGCCGGACTGGTTCCACTAGTCTCCGGAAAATAAGTTCCCTTCCATTGTCCTCGGGCCGTCTTTCACTGGGAGGGGAAGGAAAGGATGGAGCAATAGGGAAGAAGAGGGAACACTTTATTACTTGGTTTTGGCTACTCCCTTTCTTGGAATAATAGCAATATTTGGTTTCTGTGTTACAACAACTTCTTGGTTTACCTTCTGCCTCCCTGGTTGCTCTTTCTTTGTTTTAAAAATTATATTTTATTGATTGTGCTGTTACGGTTATCCTGATATCTCCCCCTTTGGCTCCCTCTACCCAGTACCTCCACTCCTTCAGGCAATCCCCCACCGTTGTTCATGCCCATGGGTCATGCATATAAGTTCTCTGGCTACTCCGTTTCCTAGGCTGTACTTTACATCCCCATGGCTATTCTGTAAAGGTATGTGTACTTTTTTTTTTTTTTAACCTATTTGTACTTCTTAACCATTTCATCTCTTCACCCATTTCCTCACATTCCTCCTATCTGGCAACTATCAAAATGTTCTCTGTATCCATGATTTTGTCTCTGTTCTTGTTTGCTTAGTTTGTTTTTTAGATTCAATTGTCGATATAGATGTATTTTTGTCATTTTATTCATAGTTTTAAATCTTTATCTTAGCTACATTTCTTTAACATTTCATATAATAGTATTTTGATGATGATGAACTTTAGTTTTTTTCTTGTCTGGGAAGCTCTTTATCTGCCTTTCAATTCTAAATGATAGCTTTGTTGGATAGGGCAATCTTGGCTGTAAGTTCTTGCTTTTCAAGATGTTGAATATTTCTTGCCAATCCTTTCTAGCAGCAAAGTTTCTTTTGAGAAATCAGCTGACAGACTTATGGGAACTCCCCTGTAGGTAACTCTCTTCTTTTCTCTTGCTGCTTTTAAGATTCTTTCTTTAAAGCTCTGGCTGGTAGCACAGTGAATAAGGTGCTGGCCTGCAAACCCAAAGCTTGCTGATTCGATTCCCCAGCCAGGGCACATAACCAGGTTGCAAGTCAGGTCTCCAGCCAGGTCCATGGCTGGAGGCAGGTGAAAAGCAACCATACAATGATGTCTTTCTCCTTCTCTGCCTCTCTCTCTGGAAATAATAAATAAAATCTTTAAAAAATAAATAGTGTTTGTGTGTGTATATATATATATATACATCTTGTTGTGACTCTGCTTCCTGGACTTGCATCTCTATTTCCTTCACTAAATTAGGGAAGTTTTCTTTCATTATTTTTTCAAATAGATTTCCAATTTCTTCATTGTTCTCTTCACCTTCTGGCACTCCTATGATACAAATGTTGGAACTCTTGAAGTTGTCCCAGAGGCTAATTATGCCAGTCTCATTTTTTTGGATTCTTTTTTCTTCTTGTTGTTCTGATTGTTTTTTTGCTTCCTTATATTCCAAATCATTGATTTGATTTTTGGCTTCATCCATTCTACTGTTGTTTCCCTGTAAACTGTTCTTTATTTTCATTAGTGTGTATTTCATTTCTGAATATTAAAAAAAATATTTTATTATTTTTAGAGAGAGGGGAAGGAAGAGAGGCAGAGGAGGAGAGAACATTAATGTATGGTTGCCTTTCTTTCACTTGCTTCCAGCTACGGATCTGGCTGGAGACCAGGCTTGCAACCTGGTTATATGTCCTGGCTGGGGAATCGAATCAGCGATCTTTGTGTTCATAGGCCAGTGCCTTATCCATTGAGCCACCAGCCAGGGCTGACTAGATATTTTTTATGCTGTTGAGGCCCTCACTAAGTTCCTTTAGCATCCTGCTAAGCAGTGTTTTGAACTCTGCATCTGATAGATTGCTTATTTCCCTTTTGTTTAGCTCTTTCTCTGGAGTTTTGATCTGTTTTTTCATTTGGGCCATGTTTCTTTGTCTCCTCATTTTGGCAGCCTTCCTGTACTTGTTTCTATATATTAGGTAGATCTGCTTTGACTCTGTGTTTTAGTAGTATGGCCTAATGTAGTAGGTGTCATTTAGGGTCCAGTGGCACTGCCTCCCCTATTACCAGAGCTGGGTACTTGAGGTACTTGGTGTGGGCTGAGTACACCCTCCTCTTATAGCTGAGACTCGGTTGCTGTTGGCAGACCATTGAGAGGGATTTACTCAGGCCAGTCAGCTGCAAGGTTTGGCTGTGACCACTGACCACCATTCTCTACTGTGGGTGGAGGATCAGCTGTGTAGGAGTAGGGTGGTGGTGCTCTGATGTGGTCTATAGCTGTCCACTGGGTGCACAGGCTCTGGAGTTTCCTGGGTGGTGCAGGCCAGGTCAGCCCTGACTTGTATTTAGCCCAGGCCACCCTGCCTAAGCTATAAAGCAATCTGAGATGCTGCTGCTTGTGCTGGGCTTGAAGATTCCCAGGAGAAACCAAGCTGTAAATCTAGACTGTCGGGTGCTAGTCCCTTGCCTGGCAGCTCACTGAGGCCAGCTGTTGCTTGTTTGAGAGGATTTAGGAAGCTGTGAAGTGTGAGCCTGAGCCAAGCCTGAGTCATTCACATGGAAAAGCAGGTTGGGTGAGTCTGTAAGTAGGATGGGGTGGAGTCTCTAGGGATCTCCAAGAGGGGTCAAATGGTGCTAACCAACCAGGTTGATAGCATCTCAGACGTGGCACCAGCTTAGAGCTCATTCTGGATGGATGTGGTTTCTTTAAATCTGTAGTTGTCAGACTTCCATTCAACTTGATTTCTGATAGTTTTAAGTAATGGTTCTTCTATATTTTAGTTGTAATTTAGATGTGGTGCGAAGAAGTGAACCATGTCTGCCTACGCTACCATCTTATACAAAAGTCTTGGCTATTGTTTTGTGGTCTGCCTTACAAATGCCTCCCTTCTTTTCCCAGTTAGATGTGCTGTTCCCAGCCCTCTCCCTGGGTGAGCTCATCCATCCCTGGGTCACCAGAAGTGGCTTTATGTCTTGCAGATTTCCCTCTCTACCCATCCCTTTTTCCTGAGCTCCACACTTGTACAGCCACCCACTTCCAGAACCACACCTCAGACTTTCTATCTCCACCCAGAATTCATCTCTTCTCCTCCAGCCCCAGGCCCTGGTTTTCATTTTCTCAGTGATTGCATTTACTTTCCTCCTCAGCGCTCCAGGCTTCTTTGCCCCTTTCTCTGTCTACCAACCTCCAACTTTGCCATTTCCCTCCGGAGCCACTCAACCAGCTCTCCAGCCCATGCACTTTTCTTCTCATCCAGCCACATCCCTTGTTAGCTTCCTAACTTGCCTCCCTGCTTCCAGATTTGTCCTTTTCTAGGCCTCACTCTGCATCGGGCCTGAGTGATGTTTCCAAAATGGACACTGGATCATTATAGTTGGCTTCAGCTAAACACCAAAGTTCTTCCTGTGGTTAGAGGGAATCTGACCTTTGCCTTTCCACCTTTGTGTCTTACTACTCCAGGCTCCAACACTGAGGCCCAGCCAGCTTGTTTTGTTCATTTCCTTCAGTGTTTAGGCTATGACTGAGAGACTTTCCCTTGGCCCTTTCCTCCCTCCCAAATATTTCCTCCACCCCACCTTCCATGGCTCTGCTGATCCTTTAGGTTCCTGTGGAGATGTTATATAGAATAAAGGTTTTGAGGTCTGGTGGTTCCTATTAAGTGCCACTTTTGCTGTGTTCAAATGTAGTGCAGTGTTTTGCAGGTGGCTATAACTTGATGAGCTTGAAGGAAACCCAACCAGCCAAGTTGAGCTAGCTGCAAAAAAGAAATCAATATGTAATTAACCAAAGAGTGTATATAATCAATGCCTAAGCCTTCTTCCTGAGAGACAGCTTTGGGTGTGACCCCTCCGCTTGTCCCCCACCCCATCTCCTTTACTTGCTGTAATTAAACTACCTAAGGACAACTACTGTTGCTTCTTGAATAGAACACCCCAAGTGGCGAGTCACTTGAATTTTGCTAACAGAGACATTACTTGTCTAGGAAGTGTTCCCTGCTTCTAAGTCTGGCTTAGTGGGCCCTTATCACAGCTCTTTTCAGACTGTGCAGCCCTTTGCAGCTGGTTTGTTGTTTATTTATCTTTCTTCTCTCCCTGAACTGTTTACAGCTTGGAGGCAGGGACTCTGGCATCTGGGTCACTTCATTGGTCTCAGGGCCTAGCATGGAGTATATCACATAGTAGGTGCTTAGTAAATATTGAGTAACTGCCTACAGAAATAAAGTATTGAACACGTGGAAATAAATGAAGGCCAACCAAAGAAAACAAGCAAAGATGATCTGTTCAGAGTGTAACAAAGGAGTCAGCCACCATCATTTGCTTTTTGGCCAACTCAAGGCAAGCAGAGGAGTGGAAATGTTTCATAGTGGAAAGAAGAGAAGGCTATGAAGCCTTCTGACTGAAGCCTTTGGCATGGGGGAGCTGTAGGCTGGCTAACTAGAAGGGGAGTATCCCATTTGATTGGTTAGGGGCGCATAGTGTGCTTTCTATGGTTGGTCCCAAGTTGGAAGCATGGACAAAAATTGGGGAAGTTGTTAGTTATTAACCAAGTCCTGTCTATTTGGGGTCAACTGGTATAGGGGTTACTGTCTGGCTTCCTGGAGTAGTTGCTAGAGTTAGCCAACTGACCTTCTGCAAGTCAGACTTACAGAGAGCAGGCTGGCTTCCTGGGCTGGTTACTGTAGATAGTGGATTGGTTTCCTGGGCTGGGTGCTATAGATTGTGGGTCAGAGTTTTAATTAATTAATTAAAGGTTTTATTAATTATTTTTAGAGAGAGTAAAGTGGAGGAGGAATAAAAGGGAGAGAAGCATCAATGTATGGTTGCCTTTCTCATGCTTTTAGCTGGGGACCTGGTTGGAGACCTGGCTTGCAACCTGTGTATGTGGTGCCCTGACTGGAAATCAAACTGGTGACACTTGGGTTCACAGGCTGGGGCTCAATCCACTGAGCCACATCAGCCAGGACCAGAGTTTTATTCTTATATATAATCTGGCCATTGTCCATTTGTATATTCAGTCTCTTAAACTAGTATTTATTAGCATCTACTGTACACCTTACTTTGTATTATGTTGATTACATGGTGTATTGTTTACTTTTCGCCACACCTCTGTGGGAAAGGTATTACCATCTCTGCTTAATCCTGATCGCTTCAAAGCTCATGCCGTTTACATTTTCTGTCTTGGCTCTCCTTGATGCCTTAGGTTGTCTCCCCCACCACACTTGCCTCAAATTCACAAAGGACAGGGTTTGGGGCTTCCCTTCCAGCCCAAGGTTGCCGTCTTCCTAGTCTCAGTTCTTTCCCACCACACTGGATTCCCAGTTCTGTATTTCTTCATCTTCAATGACCTTCACCTCCAAACCTCTTTAGTCACCCACACCTTAAGCATGAAGCACATCAGTCATCGTCTCTAGGCAAGGCCTCTTCTCTGATAGATAAACAGGATCATTGTTTCTGTGATTGAATAACTTCCTACCCTTTTGTTCTCCTGGGAAATAATCAATTCTGGTAAGGGCATTGTGGTAGATTTAAAATACTTTAAAATACTTTTTGGTATTTTCTAAGAAGTCTTAAAATGTATAACATGACTAATACCCCTAAAGCCCTCTAAATACTATTTTTTAAAAGATTTTATTTATTATTTTTAGATAGAGGGGAAGGGAGAGAGGCAGAGAGAGAGAGAGAGAGCGACCTCAATGTATGGTTGCCTTTCACCTGCCTTCAGCTATGTACCTGGCTGGAGACCTGGCTTGCAACCTGGTTATATGCCCTGGTTGGGGACTCAAAACAGCGACCTTTTACATACTATTTTTTAGTCTTTAAAAAAGAGTGACTTCCCTGGATAATGTAAGTCAGTGGGTTGAGTGCTGGCCTGTGAACCAGTCACTGGTTTAATTCCCAGTCAGAGCACCTGCCTGGGTTGCGGGTCAGGACCCCAGCTGGATGTGCAAGAGGCAACCACACAATCATGTTTCTCTCCCCATCTTTCTCCCTCCCTTCCCCTCTCTCTAAAACTAAATTCTCTCTCTAAAACTAAATAAATAAACTCTTAAAAAAACAAACGACAGCAACAAAAAGTGTTACCTACCTGCCTATCCATCAGCCTGTTGCTCTCCAAGAGGGAACAGGGGAGGAAAGAAGTCTAGGTAATATTAAATAGTTATAGTCACAATGCAATCAGGACCTAAAATGATGAAGTACTTTTATTATTTTAATATATTGTTATATTATTATATTATAATAATGTTATATTGTTATATTATATTCATCTCATCTTTTCCCCTCTGCCCTCCCCTTCCCCACCTTCCTTATTCCCACCCACAGTCAATCCCACATGTTGTTTGTGTCCATGGGTCATCCATGCTAGTTCCGTGACTAAACTGTTCCCCTTCCTTGCCTCCTTTCCCCCTCCCCCACCCCCTCCCCTCTACACACTGAAAGTGTGTTCCCTGTATTCATGTGTCTGGTTCTCTTTTGTTTGTTCATTAGTCTCCTGTATTAAGTGAGAACATGTATTTAATTTTGGCTGCCTGGCTTATCTCACTAAGTATGATACTCTCCCGTTCCATCCATGCTGTCACAAATGGTAGCAGTTCTCTCTTTCTTTCTGCTACTTAGAACTCCATTGTGTAAATGTACCAAAGTTTTTTGATCCATTCATCCACTGAAGGGCACTTAGGTTGTTTCTAGCACTTGACTATTGTAAATAGTGCTGCCATGAACATAGGGGTGCATAGGTTCTTCTAAATTGATGTTTCAGGATTCTTTGGGTATAATCCTAGCAGTGGAATCACTGGGTCATAAGGCAGTTCTAGTCTTAGTTTTTTGAGAAAACTCCATACCGTCTTCCATAGTGGCTGCACCAGTCTGCATTCCCACCAGCAGTGCACCAGGGTTCCCTTTTCTCCACCTCCTTGCCAGCACTTGTTGTTTGTTGATTTGTTGATAATGGCCATTCTGACAGGTGTAAGGTGGTATCTCATTGTGGTTTTAATTTGCATCTCTCTGATGACTAATGATGTTGAGCATTCTTTCATTTGCTGTGGGCCCTTTGTATGTCTTCCTTGGAGATGTGTCTGTTCAGGTCTTTTCCCCATTTGTTAATTGGGTTGTTTGTCTCCCTGGTGTTGAGTCATATTAGCTCTTTATATATTTTGGAGATCAAAACCTTGTCTGAGGTGTCATTGGTGAATATGTTTTTTCATATGATTGCTTCCCTTTTTATTTTTTTGATGTTTTCTTCAGTTGAGCAGAAGCTTTTTAGTTTGATGTAGTCCCGTTTGTTTATTTGTTCCTTTATTTCCCTTGTCTTGGGAGATGTTTCAGTGAAAACTTTGCTGTGTGGGATATCTGCAATATTTTTGCCTATGTTTCCTTCTAGGGCTTTTATGGTGGCACTATTTATGTTTAAGTCTTTTATCCATCTTGAGTTTACCTTGGTGTATGGTGTAAGTTAAGTTCGTGGTCTAGTTTAATTTTTTTGCATGTGCCTGTCCAGTTCTTCCAACATCCCTTGTTGAAGAGGCTATTTGCACTCCATTTTATTTTTTTAAAGATTTTTATTTTATTATTTTTAGAGAGAGAGGAAGGAAGAAAGGGAGAGAGAAATCAATGTATGGTTGCCTTTCACTTGCCTCCAGCTATGAATCTGGCTAGAGACCTGGCTTGCAACCTGGTTATATGCCCTGGCTGGGGACCCTGACTTTTGGGTTCGCAGGCTGGTGCCTTATCCACTGTGCCACGAGAAAGGGCATATTTGCACTCCATTTTATGTTCCTCCCTTCTTTGTCAAATATTAGTTGCCTATAAAGTCCTGGGTTTATTTCTGGGCTCTCTATTCTGTTCCATTGATCTGTTTGTTTGTTGTGCTAGTACCAGACTGCTTTGTCACTATGGCTTTGTAATATAGCTTGATGTTTGGTAATGAAGTGCTTTTAAAATAAAATTGCCATAATTAATTTGGATGGTTTCCAAAAGTCATGACAAACACAGGTGTTATAAATCATGTTTTTGTTTTTATTTTTAAAGATTTTAATTTCATTATTTTTAGAAAGAGGGGAAGGGAGAGAGGCAGAGAGGGAGAGAGAGACATCAATGTGTGGTTGTGTTTCACCTGCCTCCAGCCACAGATCTGACTGGAGACCTAGTTTGCAACCTGGCTATGTGCCCTGGCTGGGGAATCGAACCTGCTACCTTTGGGTTCGCAGGCCAGCACCTTATCTACTGTGCTACCAGCCAGGGCATAAATCATGTTTGAGTGGCTGTGTCTAAATATGCTGAGATTTGCTGAGTATGGTGGTTCATTATGGCTACATTATGTCTTAATGTACCTAGTTGCTTGGTAAATATGACCAGATGTTGCTATGAAGGCACTTTTTAAATATGTGATTAATATTTAAATTAGTAGACTTTGATTAAGCAGATTATCCTCCATAATGTTGTGGGTCTTATCCAATTGGATAAAGGCCTTAAAGGAAAGACTGAGAAGCCTTGAGGAAGAAGGAATTCTGCCTCCAGACTGTCTTTGGACATGAGGTGGCAACATCAACCCCTCCCCGGGTCTCTGGCCTGTTACCTTGCCCTCACAATCTCATGAGCCAATTCCCTACATTTTCTATCTGCTCACATCTTATTAATTCCATTTTTCTAGGGAACCCTGACTAATACATTAGGCAAGGGTCATATCCCGGTACAGTGTGGATAAGATCAACAGGACCCACCTCTACAAATAACTTCCTCTCCACCCCCGACTTGAGTCTTCTGCACCTCTAACTCCACCATATTAGATCAGGCCCAGCATCTGACACCACTCATTCATGGTGGTTGACTAAGAGGTTACCCTCTAGCAGGTGGTTCTCAGCTGCACTGAGATGTCATTAGCATTTAAGCTTTCTGTTTCCAAATGAGAAAAGAAGACTCTGAATACTATCCTTGAATAAAGAGTGTTCCACTAACAGGCTAAGAGATGTATTTATTGTAAAGTATCCTGAAAGAAAATCTGTCTTAAGCCTTGAGGGTAGAGGCATGCCAGGTTTTATGGAATCTTACATGTATACAATCTACAGCCCCTAGTAAGAGCAAAGAATACAGAAATGTGTTACTTTCAGTGATATGTGAGCATAGGAATGCCTTGGGATGGCCCCTCCGAGGGCTTTGGAGGGAAGATGTTAGAGTGAGGGGCTCTGAAGCTTAAGTTTTATTAGCTGCAGGGTAAACCTGGCTGGGCCTCTGGGCATTTAAGGGCAGGGACAGAAAGAAGGGCACTGGCTTTTCCTTAGCTTGGTTGCTGGCCAGGTTCCAATGGCTGGGGAAAGATCCACTTCCCTTCCTCCAATCCAGAGCATCCCGTCCCTCCAACCTCTGAGAGCAGGAGTTGCCCCATTTCCTCCCCTTCCTTACTCCCCTCCTCTGTCCTAACTGCTTGTCCCAGAGTTGCCAGGGCTTATTTTCCATGTTCTTGCACACTGTTGCTTTAGGGAGTGTCCATGGCTATTTTAGATAACTACGTGCAGCCTGTCTTGTGTTCCACCCTGCAAATGCAAATGCCTCTCAGTATTCCCTGAAGCTTTTCAGTATCTTTTAGGACAGTGTTTCTGACTGCAGGGGAGGGAGTGTCATTGCAGCTGCTTCATGACACTCCCTGTCCTTTCTCCACATCTGTGCACAGCAGGCAACACCTCCTCTCTTCTTCCTGCCGCTTCAGACTTCCAAATGCTGAGTTTACCCCTCTCATGGAAGCAGACTCATGCTTCTGAAGCAGTGGCTCTCTAACTGTACCCAGGGATGAGTATTTTTAGATACTGTGCTTTTATGTATTTCACGGAGTACATGACTGACTAGCACTCCTCTTCTCATTCTGGGAGAAGCCCAATGACTGGATGAAAATGTTTGAAAATTCCAGGGGGCTGACATGCTAGGGGTCCCTCTCAGCTCTCAGTTTCTGCATCTTCAGAACCACTGGGCTCATCTGTACCCCACATTTCATGGCAGTTCCTTCCTTTCTGTTCCCACCAAATGCAATTAGGGCCTTTTCTTTGATTTTACCCAAGAATCACTCACACAGGACACACAAGTATATCATAAACTTTACTGAATACATTGGAATAATGGAGTTATTTTATATAACAGCAAAAAACACACAAGTGAAGTTATTAAGTATGATTCTTGTTTCTTACAACCACTTTGGGAATTTCTTTCTAGTCTCTTTTCCCCAGACATAATTTTCTGCTAAATTAATTGCTACCTCTTTCCCCTCATTTCTACTTCATCAGAAGGCAGAAGTAGCCTCATTCAGTTTGAATGAAAATAAAACAAAACAAAACAAAGTAAATGCTAATCCTGCTACATTTAACATAAATAAAAATAAGAGAAATGAAGAAAGCAGAAACTCTCACCATTATGCAAAAATGGACACCCTCTCCTACACACAGTGAAGCACTTCAGCTACACACACACACACACACACACACACACACAGAGCCAGCGTGTCCCAGAGGGACAGAACTCTCCTTGAGTCCCTAGCAACACACCATCTTCATTTTTCTTATTTCATTTCCCTCTCTTAGATCCCAAAAGCTGTCAGAGAAAAGCAGCGCTCCTTGTTCTCACTTCATGTACGTCCAGTGGTGGATAGAAGTACTGCTAGGAGCCTGAAGGTTTATGTAGGAACAAGGAAGATGATTACTGTGACGGAAAGCCCATTGTAGACCCCATGCTATGCACTCACTGGACACCCTCAAAAGTTTCAGGGCAAACACTAGCACAAAGACAGATTCTGCACCTAGACAACCCCATCCTGCGGCTCAGCCCCTGCCATGAGCTTCTCCAGCTCTTTGCTGCTGTAGCCTGTGGGGCATGGCTGGTACTTGGCACCTGGGGCCTGTGTCCATGAGGAGCAGTGATGATGCCACAGGCTGCAGATGCCGTAGACAGCGGCCAGCAAGGCTGCCCCCAAAACCAGATGCCAGCAGAAGAAGATGGTGAGGAAGGCGAGGTCCACATGGTTGTCTGACCGCCAGGGCCGCCCGGAGGGAGGAATGTACAGGACCATGCAGATCTGCAGCAGCCAGGTGCTGAACACCAGCCCCATCCAGCACTTCAGCAGCCAGAGAGGGGGCTGGTCAGGGAACCAGACCTCAATGATGAGCACCAGGCCAGCCAGGAAGGCGGGCACTATGAAGAGAATGTGCAGGCGAATCTCCAGGGTGTCCTTGTTCTCGATGTGGGCTGCCATCAGCAGTGGCAGGGCACAGCAGGCCAGGGCCTCAGCCGCTCGCTCCAGCTTCATGCACTGCTGTGCCTGGCATGACTGGCTCACAATGTCCACCACACCACTGAGGAGGAAGAATCCATACATGGTGACATGCTGCCAGTTATTTGAGAACAAGAATGGCCGCTGAGGATCCTCCCAGTCTACTATCTTCAGCCGGTTGACTCCTGGAGGGTAGAAGAACTCAGACAAGATGCCAGTCAAGCTGATGACGACCTTCACCATTGCTTCCATAGGGACCCGCTTCCACCACCTGTGTCCTCGCTTCTCCCTTGGGGGTAGAGGGGGCTTGAAAAACCTCTGCCCCCGTAGCAAGGCCAAGGATGCCAGCACTGAGTAGTAGAGTGAGAAGAGGAAGAAGAACACTGCGGGCAGCAGGTGTCCCTCGAGGTTACCCATCGTCTCTGTGTGTGTGGTGGGGCCAACACAGCGAGAGCTGGAAGATGAGCAGCCACCTCACAGGATGCTCCTCACAGCAGAGTAGCTGCTTCTGAGTAGTAGAGAGATCTTCCTGACCCAGCTCCACCCCAGCCTCCCACACTTGAAACAACACACCTCCCCTTGTCGGAAGCACCTGAGTCCCTCCCAGGGTGGGTCTCCTTCAGGACGTGAAGCTTCACCTCACTCTGATTCCTCACTCTGGAATTGTCACCTCTGCTCATCACAGCTGCACTGGTTATCCTTCATCTTGCCGCCCTCCCACCACACCCCACACTAAGAGGGGAGGGAAAGAGCTAAGGTACTCCAGCAAAGAAGGGTGGTGGCTGTGTACATGCCAGGCACATTGCATGTTCTTTTCACAGTTAAAGCCCTCAACTTTTCTACAAAGGAGTTATTGTTAAGCAAACTTTACAGGTGACAGCAAGACTCAGAGGGGTGAAGGGTCCCATAGGTCACACACCTAGCAGCCAGCACAGCAGAGCCAGGAAGTGCTCCCAGGTCTATTTATGTTTACTGTTTACAAAGTCTAGAGTTCGTGCACAGCAAATGAGTGAATCTCAGCTCCAAAAATGCAAGTCTCATGATTATAGGCAAGTTACTTTCTCTTGTCTAGCCTCAGTTGCCTGATCTGTAGAATAGGAGCTATGATAACTGCATAGATTGTAGTGAAGATTAAGTAGAGCACTGTATGTAGGGTGTCTGACACATAATAAATACTCAATAAGCGATAGTGATTATTAGTAACTTTACTAATCATCCTATGATGATGAACTGGTGAAAGTATTTCTATGACTGATACCAAAGCAGAAATATAGAGAAAGTAAAAACAATTATGTTAAAAATTATAAAGTTTTTAATAATATAAATTAAACACCACAATTAACAATTTATATATTAAATTACTATTTAAAATTTCAAAAGAAAAACAAATTTTACTTTATGTATAACAAAATATTAGTCTTTTTACAATGTAAAGAGCCCTTACAAATAAATAAGTTATAAATGAACACCTCAGTAGGAAAATGGTCAATGGCATAAAGTGACCCTTCAAAACAGTAAATGCTTACTTAATAAACATAGAAAATTCAAGATAGCAAATCTCACTGGTGTGTGAGTAAATAATAAATTCTTCATGATACACGTTATGGGTTAAAAGTTCCTTTCTCCCCAATATTCATATGCTGATGCACTAACTCCCACTGTGATGGTATTTGGTGGTGGCCCTTTGGGAGGTAATTAGGTGTACATGAGGTGGTGAGAGTAGACCCCTCATGATGGGATTAGTGTCCTTGTAAAAAGAGGAAGAGAGAAAGGTGTCCCAAGAATGAATAATCTACTGTTGTTGGGTGGAGTGTTTATATATGTATTTTAATATGGTTGGCTTATTGTGTCATTCATGTCTTCTTTTTCCTTATTTACCTTCTGTCCTGTGGTTCTGTCCATGTGCACCCACAGAGGAAAGGCCATGTGAGCACAAGGCCAGGAGGTGGCTATCTGCAAGCCAGGAAGGGGGCCCTCATCAGACCCCAACCATGTTGGCACCCTATCCTCAGACCCCCAGGCTGTAAACTATCTCCCAACCTACGAATAGCTCTAGTTTAAGCTACCCAGGCTATGGCATTTTGGTAGAGCCGACCAAGCTGAGTAAGAGAGTTTTGGTGCAGTGAGGTGGGGTGCTACTGAAAGAAATACCTACAAGTGTGGAAGCAGCTTTGGAACTGGGTAACAGATAGAGGCTGGGAGAGTTTTGAGGTTCATACTATAAAAGCCAAATTGCCATGAAGGAACAGCTAAAGGTGATCCAGGGGAGGGCTCAGAAGGAAAAGAGGGCTATAGAGAAAGCTTCCATCTTCTTAGAGAATACATACATAATCATGAACAGAATGTTGGTGGAAATAGGACAATAAAGGCTATTCTGGTGAGGTCTCTGATGGGAATGTGGAGCATGTCATTACACAATGGAGAAAAGGTAATCTTATCACAAAGTGGCAAAGAACTTGGCTGAGCTGTGATTGTGTTCTAGTGTTTTGTGGAAGGTAGAGCCTGTGAGAGAGAAAATTACAGAGTTAGCTGAGAAGACTTCTAAGCAAAGTATTGAAGGAGAGGCTTGGTGCCCCCAGACCACTTACATATTAGTAAAATGCAAAGAGAAAGATGAATTGAAGAAGCAATTGTTAAGCCAAAAAGAGCCAGAACATAAAGATTTGAAAAATTCTGTCTGTCCAAAATGAGAAAGCTTGTACTGAAGAGAACTATAAGTTCAACAACCTTTGATAAGGAGATTAGTGTATGTATGAACCACAGATCTAATCAACAACCCCATCAAAAACTGACAGCTTGAACTGAAAAGGATTCAACTGAGACCAAATGAAGGAAAGCTATGGACTACATAGAGCTATTTGGCTGTGAATGTGTGCTGTTCAAGACAAGGGAAGAATGGTTCTGAAGGCAATTCAGAGATCATCAGGACTAGTTTCAACTGTCCAGAAAGTGGTCACCTGGGGACTTGCAGAACTGTGGGGTGGCAACCCACCCAACAGAACTACAGAAGTGGGAATGCCACCCCAGTGAGTCCTGAAGGCAGGACCACTACCCCAGTGGGCCAGAGAGCAAAATATTAAATCACAGATCTAATGATATTTGTCCTGTTGGGTTTGAACTTGATTGGGGCAACCTCTCTTTTTTTTTTGTCTTTTTCCCCCAATTTCTCCCTTTTGGAATGAGGTTTATATATGCCTGTTCCATGGCTGTACTTGGAAGCTCATAACTTTTTTGGTTTCACTGGTTCAAAGCTGGAGAGGAGTTTTGCCTGAGGATGAATCATACCTCATGTCTCACCCATATCTGATTTAGATATTTAGATACTAGATTTTAAAGTTGATGCTGCAATTGTTTTGAAACGAGAAAGTTGGCTTTGGCGTTGCCTGTTACTACCCAGCCAATAGTAGAGACAAAGGTTGACTCTTTATGGGCACTTTATTCAGATGCCAGTGATCTGAGAAGATGGCCAGTTATGTACCCTAAAAACTCTCTTAACTTCTTATCTCAAACTGACCTTTTTATGTAAAAAAGGAAAGAGTAGGTATGGGGTTTGAAAGAAAGGCTAATCAGGTAACAGTTGGAGTCCATTGGTGATTTTCCTAGTGCTTGTTTTTCTGCTGATCAACAACCCTTATTTGTGTCAATTCCATTCCCTCCCTAGAACACTTTGGCTCAGATAACATTGCCATCCTTTGTAAATCCCTTAGGGCACAAAGGTTGAATTTCCTGACAATCTCTTGCAATAGTAGGTCAGGCATTCCAGTTCTTGAGTAACAGCTTTCCACATGCATTAATCACCAAAGCCTATGAACCGTAACTAAGACTAAAATCTTTACCTTTTGAGTTTCCTTTTCAGGTTGAGACTTCTGGGATGGAATAAATATATTTTGCATGAATTCATTATTTTTAGGAGGGCCAGGGTCAGAATGTTATGGACTGAATGTGCCCCCCAATCTATATGTTAAAGCTACACCCACCAATGTAGTGGCAGTTGAGGGTGGGGCCTTTGGCAGGCAATTAAGTTTAGATGAGGTCAAGAGGGTGGGGCCTCCATGATGGGATTAATGTCCTAAGAAGAGAAAGAAAAACCTAAACTTTTTCTACCTTGTGAGGACTAAGCAAGAAGGTCTGCAAGCCAGGAAGTGGATCTTCACTAGGAACTAAATTAATTGTCCTCTTGACTAGCCTCCATAACTAAAGAAATAAATATCTGCTGCTTAAACCACTCAGTTTGTGGTATTTTGTTATGGTAGCCAAAGCTGACTAATACATTGACCCATTGGTTGCTTAAGAATGTATTATTTCCACAAATTTGTGAATTTCCTGTTTTGCTTCTGTTATTGATTTACAACATCATCCCATTGTGGTTGAAGGTGCTTTGTATCATATATTTCTTTTAACATTGAGCCTTGACTTATGGCCTAACATGTGGTCTATTCTGGAGAATGTTCCATGTGTACTTAAAAAAATGTGTATTCTATTGTTATTGGATAGAGTGTTCATATATGTTTGCTAGATTTAGTTTGTTTATTGTGCTGTTCAATCCTTTATTTCCTTACTTATCCTGTCTTTGGTGGTTCTACCATTACTGAGAGTGGGGTTTTGAAATCTCTATTATTATAGAATTGTCTATTTCTCCCTTCAATTCTATTCATTTTTGCTTCTTACATTTTGAGGGTTAGTTATTAGGTGGATAAATGTTCATAATTGTTATATCTTATTGCTGTATCGAACCTTTTAATATAGCAGAGACTGGCACAATAGATAAAAAACATGACCCAACCTTATGTTATCTACAAGAGACTCATTTTGCATCCAAAGTCATGAATAGGTTGAAAGTAAAAAGATGAAAAATATATTACATACAGTTAGTATTTGTATGTAATACAAATGGTATTTGTCTTTTGCTGACTGGCTTATTTCACTAATCATAATACTCTCCAGTTCCATCCATGTTGTTGCAAAAGGTAGGAGTTCCTTCTTTCTTTCTGCTGTGTAGTATTCCATTGTGTAAATGTAACAAAGTTTTTGATCTATTCATCCACTGATGGGCACATAGGCTGTTTCCAGCACTTGGCTGTTGTAAATAGCGCTGCTATGAACATAGGGGTACATAGGTTCTTCTGAATTGGCATTTCAGGGTTCTTTGGGTATAATCCTAGCAGTAGAATTGCTGGGTCAAAGGGAAGTTTCAATTTTAGTTTTCTACGGAAATTCCATTTTGTTTTCCATAGTGGTTGCACCAGTCTGCATTCCCACCAACAATGCATGAGGGTTCCCTTTTCCCCACATCCTCACCATTACTTGTTTGTTGATTTGTTAATGATGGCCATTCTGACAGGTGTGAGATGGTATCTTATTGTGGTTTTAATTTGCATCTCTCTGATGACTAGTGATGTTGAGCATTCTTTCTTTCTTTTTTTTTAAGATTTTATTTATTATTTTTAGAGTGGAGGACCGGGAGAGAGACAGAGAGGGAGAGAAACATCAATGTATGGTTGCCTCCAACTACGTGTTGAGCATTCTTTCATATGCCTATGTGTTTTTTGTATGTTCTCCTCAAAGAAGTGTCTGTTCAGGTCCTTTGTCCATTTTTTAATTGGGCTGTCTGTCTTCCTGGTGTTGAGTTGTGTAAGTTCTTTATTTATTTTGGACATCAAACCCTTGTCTGAGGCATCATTGGCAAATATATTTTCCCATACAGTTGGTTCCTTTTTAATTTTGCTGATGTTTTCTTTAGCTGAGCAGAAACTTTTCAGTTTGATGTAGTCCCATTTGTTTATTTGTTCCTTTATTTCCCTTGCCCTTGGAGAGGTATCAGTGAAAATATTGCTGTGTGGGATATCTGAAATTTTACTGCCTATGTTTTCCTCTAGGACTTGTATGATGGCATGGCTTATATTTAACTCATTTATCCATCTTGAGTTTATTTTGGTGTATAGTGTAAGTAGGTTGTCTAGCTTTATTTTTTTGCATATCTCTGTCCAATTCTTCCAAACCACTTATTGAGGAGGCTATTTTCACTCCATTTCATGCTCTTTCCCCTTTTGTCAAATATTAGTTGACCATAGAGTCCTGGATTTATTTCTGGGCTCTCTATTCTGTTCCATTGATCTATATGTCTATTCTTATGCCAGTACCAGATTGTTTTGATTACAGTGGCCTTGTAGTATAGTTTGATATCTGGTATTGTCATTCCTCCTACTTTGTTCTTTTTTCTCAAGATTGCTATGATGATTCGTGGTCATTTTTGGCTCCATATAAATTTTCAAGTATTTTTTTCTAGATCTGTGAAATATGGATTTTCCTATGGATTAATAGGGATTGCATTGAATCTATAGGTTGCTTTGGGTAGTATGGACATTTTAATAATAACTTAATTATTCCCATTCACGAACATAGTATGTGCTTCAATTTATTTTTATCTTCCTTAATTTCTTTCTTCAGTGTTTTGTAGTTTTCCAAGTACAAGTCTTTTAGCTCCTTGGTTAAGTATATTCCTAAGTACTTTATTTTTCTTATTGCTATGGCAAATGGGATTTGTTTTCTAGCTTCTATTTCTGATGTTTTATTATTGGTATACAAAAATGCTTTTGATTTCTGGATATTGATTTTATATCCAGCTATTTTGCTAAATTTGCTTATTAAGTTGAGTAGTTTTTTTGGTGGAGTCTATCGGGTTTTCTATGTATATTATTGTGTCATCTGCAAATAATGAGTTTTACTTCCTCTTTTCCAATTAGGATGCCTTTGATTCCTTTTTGTTGTCTGATTGCTATGGCTAGAACTTCCAAAACGATGTTGAATAGAAGTGGAGATAGTGGACAGCCTTATCTTGTTCCTGGTCATAGGGGGAAAACTTTTAGTTTTTGCCCATTGAACATGATGTTGGCTGCACGTTTCTCATATATGACCTTTATTATGTTGAGGTATGCTCCCTGCATTCCCACTTTGCTGAGTGCTTTTATCATAAATGGGTGCTGTACTTGATCAAATGCTCTTTCAGCATCTATTGATAGGATCATATGGTTTTTGTCTTTCATTTTGTTTATGTGGTGTATTGTTTACTGATTTGAGAATATTGTACCATCCTTACATCGCAGCAATGTATCTCAATTGATCATGGTGTATGATCTTTTTAATGTATTGTTGGATCTAGTTTGCCAATATTCTGTTGAGAATTTTAGTGTATATGTTCATAAGAGATAATGGCCTGTAGTTTTCTTTCTTAGTTGTGTCTTGACCTGGTTTTGGGATTAGAATAATACTGGCCTCATAGGAAGAGCTTGAGGGGGTTTTTCCTCTTCTTGGGTTTTTGGAATAGGTTGAGAAGGATAGGAGTTAGTTATTCTCCAAATGTTTGGTAAAATTCACTTCTGTAGCCATCTGGCCCGGGGCTCTTATGGGCTGGGAGTGTTTTGATTACTGCTTTAATTTCACTAGTTATTATTGGTCTAGTCAGGCTTTCTGCTTCTTCTTGATTCAGTTTTGGTAGATTATATGTTTCTAGAAATTTGTCCATTTCACCCAGGTTGTCAAATTTCTTGTCATATAATTGTTTGCAGTAATTTCTTACAATCCTTTGTATTTCTGTGGTATCAGTTGTGATTTCTCCTGTCATTTCTGATTTTGTTTATTTGGATCCTCTCTCTCTCTCTCTCTCTCTCTCTCTCTTTTTTTTTTTTTTTTTTTTTTTTTTTTTTTTTTTTTTTTTTTTTTTTTTTTTTTTTTTTTTTTTTTTTTTTTTTTTTTTTTTTTTTTTTTTTTTTTTTTTTTTTTTTTTTTTTTTTTTTTTTTTTTTTTTTTTTTTTTTTTTTTTTTTTTTTTTTTTTTTTTTTTGATGAGTCTGGTTAAAGGCTTGTCTATTTTATCTTTTCAAAGAACCAGCTTCTGGATTTATTGATCCATTGAAATGTTCTTTTAGTCTCTATGTTACTGAATTCTTCTCTAATTTTAATTATTTCCTTCCTTCGACTTGCTATGGGCTTTGTTCGTTGTTGCTTCTCTAGTTCTTGTAGATTTATGGTCAGGTTATTTGTATGAGCTTCTTCTAACCTTTTTAGGTAGGCCTGTATTGGTATGAATTTTCCTCTGAGGACTGCCTTTGCTGTGTCCCATAGGTTTTGGGGTATTGTATATTGATTTTCATTTGTTTCCAGAAACATTTTGATTTCTTCTTTGATCTCATTGTTAGCCTATTCATTACTTAATAGCCTGTTATTCACTCTCCATGAATTAGAATGTTTCTGGTTTTATTCCTTGAGGTTGTTTTCTAGCTTCAAGCCATCTTGTGATCTGAGAAGATGCTTGGTATGATTTCAGTTTTTTTGAATTTGCGGAGGCTTGTCTTGTGACCTACCATGTGGTCTATCTTTGAGAATGTTCCATGTGCATTTGAAAAGAATGTGCATTTTGCTTCTTTGGGGTGAAAGTTTTGTATATATCACTTAAGTCCACTTCATTTAGAGTGTTATTCAATGCCACAATATCCTTGGTGTTTTTTTGCTTGGAAGAGCTGTCTATTATTGAGAATGGGGTATTAAAATCCCTTACTATTAGTGTGTTGCTGTCTATATCCTTTTTGAAGTCCTCCAAGATTTTCTTATATATTTGGGTGCTCCTATGTTGGGTGCAGATATGTTTACAAGGGTTATATCTTCCTGATGGATTATTCCCTTAAGTATTATGAAATGTTTTTCTTTGTCTCTTTTTATGGTCTTCATTATAAAATCTATTTTGCCTGATATAAGTATTGCTACCCCAGCCTTTTTTCATGCCCATTTGCTTGAAATATACTTTTCCATCCCTTCACTTTCAGTCTGTGCTGATCTTTTGTTCTGAGGTAGATCTCTTGTACACAGCGTATGTGTGGGTCATGTTTTCTTATCCATTCAGCTACCCTATGTCTTTTGATTGGTGCATTTAATCCATTTACATTTAAGGTCATTATTGACAGCTCCTTATTCATGGACACTTTTCCCTTTTGTACCTGTGTTCCCCTCTGTCTCTCTGTTTCTTTATCTTTTTAAAGCAGACCCTTTAACATCTTTTGCAATACTGGTTTGGTGGAGATGTATTCTTTTAGCCTTCTTTTGTCTGGGAAACTCCTTATTTCACCTTCCATTTTGCATGAGAGTCTTGCTGGGTAGAGTAGTCTCGGTTGCAGGCCTTTGTTTCTCATTACTTGGAATATATTTTGTCATTTCTTTCTGGCTTGTAATGTTTCTGTTGAGAAATAAGCGGAGCCTCCTTCTATGTTATTAGCTGTTTTGATGCTTCTAGGATTCGCTGTTTGTCTTTGAAATTTGCCATTTTAATGATGATGTGTCTTGGAATGGACCTATTTGGATTCATCGTTATTAGGAACCTCTGTGCTTCCTGAACTTGAGTGACATTTCTGCTCATCAAGTTAAAGAAGTTTTCTGTCATTACTTTTTCAAACAGGTTTTACATCCCTTGCTTCTCTTCTCCTTTTGGTATCCCTATGATATGGATATGTTGTCCTGTAGTTTTCTTGAAACCTCTTCATTCTTTTTCATTCTTTTTTCATTTTGTTGCACTGTCTGGGAATTTTTTTCTTTGTTGTCCTCCAGCTCACTGATCTGATCCGCTGCTTCACCTAGGCCGCTTTTGATCCCTTCTACTGTATTCTTCAATTCAGAAATTGTATTCTTCATTTCCTCCTGGCTCTTACTGATAGTTTCTATGCCCTTTTTAATGCTGGTGTAGTTCTCAGTAAGTTCCTTGTAGCTTCCCTGGAGTTCTTCATAGTTCTCCTGGATTTGTCATTTTCTTTGAGCTCACTGAGCTCATTGAGCTTCTTTATCGTTATTATTTTGAATTCCATATCTGATAGTTTGCTTGCCTCTATTTCATTTAACTGTCTTTCTGGGGATTACTTCTTTCCTTTTGGTGATGGGCTGTTTCTCTTTATCCCCATTTTAAGTGACTCTTCTTGTTTGATTTTTGCTTCTTATGTTGGTTTTCTTTGAGTTTCTATCTTTGTGGTGTGAACTTCTGTCATGTAGAGGTGCACTTTCTTTACTTCCTGGATCCACCTCTGGTGACATCAAATTGTCCCATAGTCTGGGCCTAGTCAGCCTATTGGAGCCAACCAGAGTCACTGTCTTTGTTTGTGCCCTTCAGGTTTTAATCTAATTAATCTGTGATCAGATGTCAGGTGTAGGTACTGTCAGGCAAGGCCAATTAATTTAGTATTAATCCAATCAAACTGTGATCAGTGTTGGGCTTAGGCACAGCTGAGTGGGCAAATTAATTTAGTTTTAATCCAATCAATCTGTGATAAGCCACCAGACTCAGGCTCCATGGGGTTGTCCACATTGATTTCAATGGGTGGGGCTATGATATCCTCTCATGTGGATGCTGCTAATCACAGGGTAGTCTGCCTGCAGTGTGGGGGATGAGTCAGCAGTGGGACCCTGTCAGCTGCTCCCTAATTTCTCTTCTTCAAAGCTACTACTCCAAACTCTCCTTAAGTGTCTCTAGTCCACCCTGTCCTCATTCTGCTGGAGCCCAGGGTAAGTGGGTAGCAATGTATTTTGATGCATGGTAAATTTAGTAATTCTCTGTCTCTAGCCATCTCAGGCTAGCAAACCTCATGACATTTTGCTTTTTACAGCTGGATGCTGTTTTACTCTCAGCTGTGTTGCTGAAGGCTGGGAAGCCAAGCTGGGGGTTTAGAACCCACCCTTCTTAGGTGGAACCCCCAGCTCCAGTCCCTTCAGCTACTGCCAATGGGAGCCCAGCCAGCCCTCTTGTGTCTGCACTTCCTACCAGTCATGTTGTGATGAAGCAACATCTTCTGTTCTGTCCATGGATGTAAGGCTTCTTTCCAGCTGGTGTTCTGTTGGTTGTTCCAGATGATTTTGCCCCAATTAAATTGTAATTCCAGATTGGTTCTGGGAGGAGGTGGGTGTAGCTCCACTTACTTCTCCACCACCTTGGTCCCCCCTCCTTTTTAATGGAGTGTTTAATTATTTAACATTTAAAATATCTGGTCAAGGGTTATTAGTTGGGAGGGGAAAGGGGAAGAATGAGGGAAAAGGTGCAGGGACATAGAAGCACAAATTAGTAGGTATAAATTAGATAGGCGTATGTTAGGAACAGTATAGGAAATGGAATAGCCAAGAAACTTAAATGCATGACCCATGTATATGAACTAAGGGGGGATTGCTGGAGGGTACTGGGTGGAGGGGGCAAAGGGGAGAAAATTGAGACAATTGTAATAGCATGATCAATAAAAGTATATTTGAAGAAGAAAAAAAAATCTGGTTAAGATGGTGGCATAGGTAAACATGGCTCACCTCCTCACAATCAAAACTACAACTAACTTATAGAACAGACATCACTCAGAACCATCAGAAATTGGGTTGAATGGCAGGCAGCCTGATAACTACTGAATTAAAGGAACTACATCAATTCAGATTTGCAAGATGGGTGGTGATGTGAAACATGCTGGTTCCATATCCACATGTGGTGGATAAAAATATGGGAGGGATATCTCAGGAGTAAGGAGTCCCAGCCCCACTCCAGGTCCCCATCCCCAGGGTTCCAGTGACAGGAAGATAAGTCCCTAGAACTCTGGCTGAAAAACCAGCAGGGACTGAGTCATGGAAGATGCTGCTGGAGTCCCAAGCAGCTCTTCTTAAAGAACCCACATATGGACTCACCTACTCAGACTCACTTCCTTTGAACTCAAGCACCGGGGTAGCAATGTGAAAAGCACCTGTGGAATACAGAAATGAAGTGAAGGATCTGTCATCAAGGTGAGAGCTAGGGGATAGCATTCTCTCATACAAAAAAAGCCACTGTCTCTCTTCTGAACCCCTCACTTACAGAGTCACAGAGCCAGCAGGTGGTACCAAATCTGGGGCTCCATCAGTCTGGCTAACACTGTTTTCCCCACCCTGGAGGTCTCCTGAGACTTTGTCCCATACAACTTATGTGCTCACCCAAGCTGTTAAGAGAGACTTTTCCATATGAATGGATGATCTTTGCTCATGCTTCACAACTTCCTAATTTCTCTCAAGCAGTTGATCTCAGTGAGCCTCTAGCTCTGGTACCTTTTGCTAAGTGGCCCCAGGCTGGACACTAGCAGCAGCCAGGCTAGATTCAGACTTTGTCTTCACCTGAGAATCTCTGAGATTAGCAATAATTTCAAATAGTTTTGTAGCCCAGGGAAGGTGGCTCTGGGCAGGCACAGGTGGAGACTGACCTTGGTCTGTACAACTTGGGAAACTGCAGAGCCTGTGCACCCAGTGGACAGTTATAGACCACGTTGGAGCAGCACCACCCTGCCCCTGCACAGCTGATCCTCCATGGAGGGCAGAAGTTGGTTGTCAGTAGTCACAGCCAATCCTTGCAGCTGATTGGCCAGGGTAAATCCATCTAATTGACCTGCCAACAGCAATCAAGTCTTAAGTACAAGAAGAGAGTGTACCCAGCCCACACAAAGGAAGCACCTGCAGTACTCAGCTTGGGTGATAGGGGAGGCTGTGTCACTGGTTCCTATAGGACACCTACTACATTAGGCCACACTACCAAGACAGGGAGTCATAAAAGTTGTATGTAATACATAGAAACAAACACGGGGAGGCTGCCAAAATAAGGAAACAAAGAAACATGGTCCAAATGAAAGAACAGATAAAAACTTCAGAGAAAGAACTAAACAAAATGGAGATAAGCAATCTATCAGATGCAGAGTTCAAAACACTGGTTATAAGGATGCTCAAGAAACTTAGGACCTCAACCACATAAAACAGATCCAGTCTTAAACAAAGAACACACTAATTGAAATAAAGAACAATTTACAGGAAAACAACAGTAGGGTGAGTGAAGCTGAAATGAAAATCAATGATTTGGAATGTAAGGAAGCAAAAAACAATCAATCAGAACAACACAAAGGAAAAAAGAATAAAAAAAATGAGGACGCTGTTAGCAGTCTGTGGGACAACTTAAAGGGGTCCAGCATTCATGTCCTAGGGGTACCAGAAGGAGAAAAGAAAGAGCAAGAAATTGAAAATCTGTTTGAAAAAGTAATGAAAAATATACTTCCATGATTTGGTGAAGGAAATAGGCATGTAAGTCAAGGATGCACAGAGAGTACCAAACAAGATGGATGCAAAGAGGCTCATTCCAAGACACATTATAATTAAAATGCCAAAGGTTATAGATAAAGAATCTTAAAAGTAGCAGGAGAAAAGAAGTTAATTTCCTATAGGGGATTTCTCATAAGACTGTCAGCTGATTTCTCAAAAGAAACTTTGCAGGCTAGAAAGGATTGGCAAGAAATATTCAACATCATGAAAAACAGGGACCTCTATAGGTTGCCCTACCCAGCAAAGCTATAATTTAGAATCAAAGGGCAGATAAAGAGCTTCCCAGACAAGAAAAAACTAAAGGAGTTCATCATCATCAAACCATTTATATGAAATGTTAAAGGGAGTTATTTAAGAAAAAGATCATCAAGAGCCCTGGCTGGTGGCTCAGTGGATAGGTGCCGGCCTGAGAACCCAAAAGTCACTGGTTTGATTTTCAGCCAGGGCACATAGCCAGGTTGTAAGCCAGGTCTCCAGCCAGGTCCATAGCTGGAGGCAGGTGAAAGGCAATCATATAATGATGTTTCTCTCCTTCTCTGCTTCTCTTCTTCCTCTCTCTCTGAGAATAATAAATAAAATCTTTAAAAAAAAAAAAAAGAAAAAGAAGATAAAAACTATGAAGAATAAAATGGCAAAAAATACATATCTATCAACAATTTAATCTAAAAAATAAACTAAGCAAACAAGAAAAGCAGAGATAGAATCATGGATACAGAGAGAATTTTGATGGTTGTCAGATGAGGGGTTTTGGGGAGAAGTGTGAAGGGGTGAGAGATTAAGAAATACAAATAGGTTGTTGCAGAATAGCCATGGGGATGTAATGCACAGTACAGGAAATGGAGTAGCCTAAGAACTAATATGCATGATCCTTGGACATGAACAATAGTGTGTGGATTGCCTGAGGGTATGGGGGCTGTTGGATTGAGGGGGGCAGAGGGGAAATTTTGGGATAACTGTAATATCATAATTAATAAAATACGTAGAATTAAAAAACATTTAATATAATTACTGATAAGAAGAATTTGACATTATGCTATTTTCTGTGTGTCTTAATAGCTTTTTTGATCTCTCATTACTAGAATTACTGTCTTCTTTTGCATTGAGTTGATTTTTTTTGGTAGTAAAATTCCTTCCCTTTTTTTCCACATATATTCTATAGCTATTTTCTTTGTGGTTCCTATGGGGATTAGCTTAAAATGCTAAAGTTATATCAGTCTAATTAAATTTATACCAGCTTAATTTCAATAAGATGAAACAACTCTGCTGCTATACGGTTCTGTACTTATTGCATTTCAATTACTAATGTCACAGAATTAAATCTTTATGCATTGTGTATCCAAAATCATAGACTGCTAGTTGGTTTTAATGTATTTGTTTCTTAAAGTGTGTGGAAAACAAAATGTGGAATTACAAACCAATGTCATTATAATACTAGCTTTTATAATTGGAGCATTTTTAAAATACTCATCCAAGAACATACTTATTGATTTTAGAGAGGGAAGAGGGAGAGAGAGAGAGAGGTATAGAAACATCAATGCAAATGAGAAACATCAATCAGTTGCCTCTGACACAAGCCTGTTTTTGTTTTTGTATTTTTTTAAACTTACTTATTTTTAGAGAGGAGAGAAGGGAGGGAGAAAAAGAAGGAGAGAAACATTTATGTGATAGAGAAACATTGGTCAGCTCCCTCCCATACATGCCCCCAACCAGGGACCAAGCCTGCAACCCAAGCATATGCCCTGACCAGTAGTCGAACCGGTGACCTACTGCTTTGTGGGCTAATGCCCAACCAATTGAGCCACACTGATCAGGGCTATACCTCATTCTCTTGACTTTCTTCATGTCTTCCTTTAATTCTTTGAGCATATGTAGGACAGTTATTTTAAAACCTTTTTCTTGTAGGTCTGCCATTGGGTCTTTCTCAGGGATGGTTTTTGTTGATTTACTTTTTTCTTTGAAATGGACCATGCTTTCCTGCTTTTTATATGCCTTGTGTTTTATTTGTTTGTTTGTTTGTTTGTTTTTTTGATTGTTGAATAGGGAAAATTTGAATCTGATAATGTGATATTTCTGGAATTTAGATTCTCCCTTTTGCAGGGTTTGCTGATTTTGTTTTTCCTTTTTGATTTTGTAGGCTACTTCAGTGCTGGGGATCACCTTGGGAGGTAAACTTAAATCTTCTCAGGGCTATCCTGTGTGCTCCTTTCCCTGGGCATGTGCTGTGACTTTCTAAATTCCCCTGCACATATAATTGCTTTTGAATGTCCCAGTCCTTAAATGTATGGCTCCCAAAAGGTGAAAAAAAGAAATGAAATGATAAAAGAAAGTGCTGGCTCTTTAAATCTCCTGAAAGTTGTTTTTGAGGGGTGCGGTGGGGTGAGAGCTTGCAGCAATGGAGAGACAATAATAGCTGCCCACCACCATGTCTGCACCTTTGCAAACTGGAGCAGCAATCAATGGCTAGAATACAAATCCTTGATACTTGAACGGGGTCATTTTGTTCATCCTTGCTCTTGCCACCTGTGTGCAAGCTGCTCCTGGAATGTGTGTATGCCTGCCTGCTGTGGGGTGGGAGATAGGGGATAGGTATCTATTTCTGAGTGAAGAGCTGAAATTGACTGGTATTAATAATTTACCATCAAAGGTTTCCTTTAAAAGTTGCAAGCCTTCAATAGATCCTACAGTTCTAAAATAGTTATATCAGACAAAACTTCCAGTACAATTGTTGTCTAGGTGAAAAAATAAGTTCCTGGTTCTTCATACACTACCATATTCCCAGAATCTGCTTTGGTTCCTTTTTATATTTTCTATCTATTTATTAACATTTCCATTTTATTTATACATCCTTTTCTTGACTTTATCCACATTTTCTATTAGGTCTTTGAGCATCTTTAAGAAAGTTGTTCTAAAGTCTTTGATCACCTTCTGGCCATTCTAATGACCAGTTTCTATTGATTTATTTAGTTATTTTTCTTTGAAGGATCGTCCTTTCTTGTTTTTTATACGCCTTGCAATTTTTTTTTTAATATTGTGATAACTCTGGAAATCAGATTTTCCCTTTTCTCCAGAGTTTTCTAGGTTTTGCTTATTTGTTTTTTGATCAATATAGGATTTCTCTGTGCCAGGGATCAGCCTGAGGTATAAACTTTAGGCCTTCTTAGCTCTTTTCTGAGCCTACATTTTTCTCTGGGCATACAAGGTGACTTTCTAAATCCCCCTGTATATATGGTAGTTTTTAAGTGTTCTAGACCTTAAATGTCTGGATCTTGATAAGAAAATGTTATCTGCCCCTCCCTTTTAAAGTACCCTTGAAGTTGCTTCAAGGGGGGTTACAATAAAGTTGGCTCCCCTCTTTGTCTGTACCTTTGGTATTAAAAGCAGCAATCAGTGATTAGAACACAGATCTCCAATATTTGGAGGAGGAGAAACTATTTCTTATCTACTCTGGCTCTTCCAAACATTTCCAGGAATACTGGTGTGGGTGCCTGCCAGGAAGTTGAGGTGGTTGGGGATGGGTTAGCCACTATTGTGCTACACTGAAGTTGATGCAAAGTAAGTGGGACTTACTGTTCAAGCCTTCCTCTGGAAGCTGAAAACCTTCAAATAGACTCCAAATTTCCAAAATAGTTACATTAGACAGATTTTGCCAATATAATTTTTGTCTAGGTAGGAAGAGAGCTCTGGCACTTCCTACTCTGCCATATTTCCTGATGTCACTATTTCATCATTTTCTACATGCATTCATTTCTATGTGAGTGTATTTCTAGGCAATTTTATCTCAAGTACAGATTCATGTAACCACCATCACTTTCACTGTTGTATTTTAAAATTCTTTCAATTCTCTGTCTTTGGTCTACAATTTAGTTGTCAAAAACACAGATGATCTATTCCATTCTGGTCTGTGACATTGGGAAAATCATGCTGGTAAGACCTAGAGAGCAAGAAGCAGTAGGTAACCTTGATGACTTGGTACGACTCATGTCTTGTAGAGGGTAGGATGTAAAATAAATATGTAGGAATGTGCCACCACAGCAAAAGTTTTAGTAGACAGGTAGCATATCAGGATATCCTTTTAAAGGGAAAGACAGGTTGCTGAGTCTTGTACCCCCACCACTAAGAAGGAGAACATATTTGGGTCTCTTGGGCCAGTGGAGTCAACATCTGAGTGTGCTGTTCTGATGCTCTTATTTGGTTTCCTAGATAGTTTTTAGGTGAAGGCCAGGGAACAATTTTCAACTGGCATGGGTTGCAGTGCAAGCAGCTTTATCATTACCTAGTGGATCCAGTGGTGGTACATTCATGAAGGGTGTTTCAAGTCCAGATAGAATCACAGTAAGGGCTCCAAAATTTTTGGAGCAAAACCATGACCATGTTGGCAAGTGACTATCCATTCTCATGTTGAGTAATTTCTCTTAGCTTGCTATTGGGCCCTTTTGGAGACTGAATGCTTTTCCCTTTGGATACCAAGTAATAATGTGACCTGCTTCCTGATTCTAAAGTCAGGCAAGCATCACAGTGCTCCATCATTAAATATGTATGGTACAATGAGCTTGAGCATATTCTGGAAGCATAAATAATTGGCATGAATGTGTTATTCACTTTCTCAGCATGCTTCTTCTCGCTTCTTGTTCAGCCAACCCCTATGACCATGTGTACAGTTCTCTGTGGCCCTGTAATGTGAGGGAAACATTCAAGTTTGGTTCCAGACGGTTCTACTAGGAATGCGCTAAGCAGTGCTATAGTCCTACTCCAGGGTGGTCTTGAGGAATAGTAGAGAAAGAAAACACTTCAAGGGGATAGACCTTTAAACAGTGATTTAAATATGTATATATATATATACATATTTAAATCACTGTTTAAAAGATTTAAAAAGAGATTTTATTTATTATTTTTAGAGAGAGAAAAAGGGAGGGAGGCAGAGAGGGAGAGAAACATCAATGTATGGTTGCCTTTCACTTGCCTCCAGCTAAGGACCTGGCTGGAGGCCTGGCTTGCAACCTGGTTATGTGCCCTGGCTAGGAATCAAACCAGAGACCTTTGGGTTTGCAGGCTGGAGCCTCCTCACTCCCCTTTCATTTCCGAGACTTAAACATGCTTGGTTTGATTCAGCCCCATAATCTGTCTTATGCAAGTATAAATCACACAATGGGGATGATGAGTTCTTCTTGTATGTCCTCTAATGAAGTGCTATGTGTACCTAATGTGAAACCCAGATGTTATCTGAGGTTATCCTTTCTTTTGAAATGTACATGAAGTTGACTTATCACCTGTCTCATACCCAGGAGTAAGTCTAATGCTCTGTCAGGTTTCTGAACATCCCAGGGATGGGGTTTTCTTCCCATCCAACTTTGAGTGGCTGAATCTGCTCCAAAAATGTCCTGTGGCAGCATTTTTTGCTCTGCTTTTGCAGTCTGACCCAGTGGGGAGACTCATATCCTTTTCTTTGATTCCTACCTCTTCCCTTTGGAAAACAAAACAAAGATACTTAAACAAGGCATCTCTTCATGCATTAGGCTTGAGGGTGATGGTCACATTGTTCTATTATGCCAAAGCAGAACTTTCAATGCTAGTTATTAGATATTTCTGTTCTCAAAGTCCTTCAGCAATACTGTATGATTCTATTCATATAAAATCCTCAAACTGGGAAAACTAACCTAGGTGTTAGAAGTCAGGTTGGCATGAGAGTGAATCATGATGGGGCTTTTGGGATTCTGGTACAATTCTTTTTCTTGATCAGATGCTGTTACACAGGTGATCAGATGCTATTACACAGGGGAAAGCTATTGAGCTGTACACTTGTGATTTGCGCACTTTTCTGGATTCAGGCTATGGTTCAATAGAAAGTTTACATTAAAAACACAGAACACCCCCCTGGCTGATAGCACAATGGATAAGGTGCTGCCCTGCAAACCCAAAGGTCTGTCGTTTGATTCCCCAGCCAGGCAGGGCACATAACCAGGTTGCAAGCCAGGTCTCCAGCCAGGTCCATGGCTGGAGGCAGGTGAAAGGCAACCACACATTGATGTCTCTTGCCCTCTCTGCTGCCTCTCTCCCTTCCCCTCTCTCTGAAAATAATAAATAACATCTTTAAAAAAAATAAATAAAAATATAGAACACATAAGAAGCCTGTCAACAATCTTGAGTCCAGGCATGTAGCTTGGCTTTCTCCCCATCCAGACTCTCTTCCCAGATCAGCATAGAGAATTCTCCCATCCATTCAGTATCTGCATCCAGAAGTCAGTTTTGAGTTGACCTGTTAACAGTTTCAAAAAGGACCAAGAGAAATGCATACACACAGCATGTGATCAGTGATGAGCCTGTGCAGAGACAGCCTCTCACACACCTTTCTTCCTAAACATCCTTGTCCCAGTTGGCCAGCGAGAAGTGGACGGACCCTTCAGGTGCCCACTCCCCAGTCCTTCCACTCTTCCCTATCAGTCTGTCCTCTGGAACCTCCCAGCCTGTCAGGACAGAGACATTGTCCCTGCTTCTGGCCTTCTAGAGAGGCCAGGAAACCTCCTCTGCACAATGATAAACAAACTGACAGATCCTGAAGCCATCCCTAGAGCTACACAGCCCCCAGAAAACAGGAGCATTGCTCGTGGGATGGGAAGTCAAACGGCGACTCTCAGGACACTTGAGTTTGTTTACCTGTGGGCATCCTCAAAGGACAGCTGTGAGCCTGGCCACCCATCCTGCAGCATGACCTCTGCCCTAAGCTTCACCAGCTGCTCTGCTGGGCCCACCAGGCATGGCAGGAACAGGCACCTGTTCTTCAACAGGAGGAGCAACCATGGTGCCAGTGAGGCAGCGCTTAAGTCCAGGCACCAGCGCAAGGTGGTGAGGAAGGGTGGTGAGGAAGCTCAGACTCGAGTGGGTAGGGGCCACATCAGCACATACAGCTGCTGCAGTCGGGTCAACAGGCTTCCATGCCCTGAATACCTACATCAAAAGCCAAGGCCTTGGCTGCGCACCCCAAGTTTATGTGCGGCGGTGCTAGCCACACCTGGTTTCTGACAGCCACCTCACACACGCTCAGCAGGGAAACACTGAGCTCAGTGACCTGCTGCCATGGTGCATGGAGCAGAAGCAGCTGCTTAGGTTCTTCCCAGCCCATCGTCACCATCTGCTGTATCCTCGAAGGACAAAAGGACTTAGCAAGGGTGATATTAAGGAGGCAACTGCTTTCTCCACCTCTTCTTGCTGCTGCAACCTTGGTAGGACATGGTTCCTACAGGACAGGGACACCATGCTGAGGAGAGCCCAGGACTCACCACAGGGAATGACTGCCATTCCTACACCACCCCACCACATCCCCAGGAAGCTGCAACCAGCCAGTTCCAATACTCTGGCCTCGCCTTGGCCTGTGGTGCTGCCATCACTGTGGGGGAAAACATAAATCTGTAAGTTAGTAGAAAAAAATGAAGGAAAATATATTATGTTTTGGAGATGTTTAAAAACTGACAGTTTTAAAAGCTCAAATCACACGGGTAAATGGTTAATGAATTTGATTACATGAAATGAAGTTCTGTTCTATGAAGTATGTTAAGCAAAAGTTAATAAGTGACAGAATTGGAGAAAACATTTGCAATGTTTAAAACTGGTGGGGTATTAAAATCATTCTAGATAACATAGAGAAAGTCTAGTGATCAATGGAAAAACAGCAACTAATAAAAAATGGTCAAAGGAGATGGACAGATAGACAATAGAAGCATATGACAAGATGCTCAAAATCACTGATAATCTGAAAAATGGAAATTGAAATCTTCATGAAATATCATTTTGCATCTTTTTTTAATAAAGATTTTATTTATTATTTTTCAGAGAGAAAGAAAGGGAGAGAGGCAGAGAGGGAGAGAGACATCAATGTATGGTTGCCTTTCACCTGCCTCTCATTTTGCATCTTTTATACTGGCAACCAGCCCTGGCTGGTGGCACAGTGGATAAGGTGCCAGCCTGAGAACCCAAAGGTCCCTGGTTTGATTCCCCAGTTAGGACACATAACCAGGTTGCAAGCCAGGTCTTCAGCCAGGTCCTTAGCTGGAGGCAGGTGAAGGGCAACCATTCATTGGTGTTTCTCTCCCTCTCTGTCTCTCTCCCTTCCCCTCTCTGAAAATAATAAATAAAATATTTTAAAAAAAGAAATAAAATATAAAAAATGTTAAAAAGAAAATAATAAACAGGCAACCATCCAACAGCTTGGTAATGCTAAGCTGGAAAGGATTTGGTGACAGGGAAGTCAATCTTGTGTCAATGATAGATGTGTAGACAGGTGAGCCATCCTGGAAAGGAGTTCTGTTCTATTTGATCATATTGAGTCCTACATATGTACACTCTGTGGCCTAGCAATCCTGCTTCTGGATGTATATCCCAGGGAAATCCTTATATAGACCCATTAGGAATCATTTATAAAGCTGTTTCTCGCAACACATTTCCATAGGGAGTTGAAGGCAATTGAGTGTTTATTGCTGGTATGTTGTGTTTTGCAGAGGCTAGTTGGTGAGTTAGCTGTCACACAGCAACATGTTGACGTGGTAAAAACAAAGAGGAGGAAACAGTAAAATATGATGCATGTATCATTCACATAAACTTTAAAATATTGCAAGAAAACATTCAAATAAATGTGCCCATTAACAGTAAAATGGTGACCTATGGAGAGAGGGAAATGAAAGTAGGGTATAGAAATAAAAGAGAATAAGTTAATCTCTAAAATAAATAAAGGGCTCTGTGTAGAACAAGGATAACAATACAGTGTGGGCTAAGCAAAATAGAAATATGCCAGTCCTCTTCTACCAACATAAACAAAATACAGCAAGAACAAAAGGGAAGACATGATGTGTACATGAAATCTTGATTATACAAGGTAGAGTGTGATGTGGGCTCCATGGCAGGCACTGAGAAAGGGCCAGGGAGAGAGGGAGAGACTCTGTCCATGTTGGGGAAATTAGAGGAGACTTTGTGAAGAAGGTGTCAAGTTTGAGTAAATGTTACTTACCTAAGAACAGGCCTCTTTCCCAGGTGGTTCACATAAGAGAGGTCTGTTCATGTTAAAAAAAAACAAAACAAAACCCTGTTCACCCATTTATACAGAGCTTGAATTCAACCTTATCAGATGGATTGTCACACTAGAAGCCCAGTACTCAGACCAGTGACACTATATATCCTGATGGTTGGTCAGGGTGTCCTCTTGACAGGACCCAGACCTCTCTAGTGGATCCAGGGGCATGAGCAAGGCCATCTTCAGTGGCTAGATGTAACTTGCTCCCTGTGTTGTAATGCCTTCCTGTTAGCCCCGTGTAAAGCTCAATTGTGGATGAATAAGAGGGAAGATCTACGTTTAGTCAGAGAAGTGGTACCAGGGCCATTGGAGATCTCATGGCATCTGCTCTCAGTAATGATAAATGAAGGGATAAAACACCCTCCCTCTACAGAAACTACAGAGTTTAGAGGAGACACCAAACCATCACTGAAGGCCTAACAAAAAAAGAGAAATTGATAGAGTAGCACAGGGAGGAGAAAAGAGCCAATATGAGCGAACATTTGCTTCTTACCTGAGATGTGTTCACCCACTGGGAGGAAGCAGCTCACAGGCCAAGCTTCTTAGGCGAGTGTGGGGAGATGGTACTGCATTCCACAGTGTCCCGAAGATACATAGGAGTCACTTGCTACCTCACCATACTGACGTTTTGCCTTGGGACTGCCTGACAATCCTCTGATCTAGAACATAGGGCAAAGGTGGCATTCACTGTCCATCAAGGTGGAAAACCCTAAGAGCTGTAACTTAAAGCGGGCTGGGAACTGACTCTGTGGTCATCTAGAATATCCTCCAGCCTTGTTTCTGAACTAAGTGCCCTTAGATGCTGGCAGAAGGAAAGGAAGATCCTCTCTAGAAGAAATGCTGGGTCTCAATTTACAAAACAGTCATTCCAAATAAAATGTTCATAAAGCACACAGGCACATGAGGCACATGATAGAAAACTATATATGTCAGAATCAACAGAAGCCATAAACAATAGCAACAGACCCACCAGGATCCCAGATGTTAGAGTTACTAGATACAACCTATAATAAAGCAATGATTACCATGTCTGTGGAAGTAATAGCAGAAATAAGTTTTAGGCAAGGGTATGAAAATTCTGAAAGCAGCATTGCAGATTTAAAAAAATAATTCAGTTAGATATTTTATAACTGGAAAGTACAATAATCCAATAAGAATTGAAAGGAAAGGTTAATAACAGTCAATGGACTGAAGATAAGTCAGAAGAAACTATCCAGAATGAAGTCCAGAGAGGTATAAAGATGGAAAATAAAATAAAGATGGAAGAGAAAATAAATGAGATAGAAGGTACCATAAGAAAACCCAATATATGTTCAACTGAAGTTTCAGAGAAGGGGGGAGAGAGAATGGAACAGAGGCAACATTTGAAAAGATAATGGTTGAGAATTTTCCAGAACTGACAAAATCAGCCAAACCTCTGATTCAAAAAGCCAAATGAGAGAGTTGCACAAGAAATGAGAATCTCGGGGAACCGGGCACTGGGTAAGCCAAGGATTCGTTCCTTCTGTGGAAGTCCTCCGTTCACGAGAAGGGGTGACAATACTTCAAGGGAGCTGGTGGATTTCTTTCTAGAGTTTTTGTTGTTTGTTTTTGAAGATGGGAGAAATTTGACCTTGTTTATAAGCTAATGCAAGAAATCATTTGAGACTGAGAGGTTGAAAACAAAGGAGGAGAAGTAATGCCTGAAGAAGTTTTAGAGGAAGCAGGGACCCATACTTATGAATAATTATAATAACTACTATGAATAATTATAATAGCTAACACTCAGCATTACATATTGGAGTCTGTTTGAGAAAGTTATCAGACATTGATATTAACCCTTAGGATTCTTAATTAATATTGCTATTCAGATACCACTGATATATTAACAGATGCTCAGACAGTTTGAAGAGGAAAGGTAACTTGATCGTATAGCTGAGTGGTAGCACTAAGATCCAAGTTAGGTCTGATGTACTGAAAAGCTTGCGTTTTTCCTACTATACCAGGCTGCTTTCAGAGCTGCAGTTGGCCTCAAAAAGGCCTTTCTTCTGTCTGAGATTGGAGGGAAAGTTAGGATAATGGTGGAAATGATGTTTGTAGAATGTAGAGCGTGGATGTAAGAAACATCCAAACCTATTGAGATTTTTAAAAAGAGTTTATTAGACCCAAACAAATGACAATTGCCAGGAAACAAAATCTCAATGGAGTGAGAAAATGCTCTGGAGAATGTCAGCGTTGCAGCTTATTTAATACATTAGAATCAAAGGAGAAGACATAAAGAGGGTTATAGGAAATCCACTGGTGGTAGATTGAGGCGGTAGAGAAAACAACGTGGGAAAATCTCTAGGATTGGATAAAAGGTAAAACAGAGCAACATGAACCTTACTACTTTTGCATTGGTAAGTACAGGATTGTTAATAATCTTTACCATGGTATAGAGATGTGTGCAGGAAACACAATAACAGTGAAGGGTTCTGTGGCCTCACCATTACACTAACATTTGAAGCATATACTTGTATTACCTGAAATGCAAAAAGACAGTAGACAGGCTCACTTAGGTAAAAAGATTGACCTTTATCAAGGAAGCTACAGGCTGAGGATGTGTCTACCAAGTTAAGACTAGCCCTGGTCTCCAGGCATGTGTGTGTGTGTGGGGGGGGGGGGGGGAGTGTGCCTAGTGATTTTCAACTGGTGTGCTACAAGAGGCACAATGGTGTCCGGTAAGAATTTTTAAAACATGCAATGCCTGACTATTTAGTCAGGGGTACTGACCTCTTTTCTCTTAGGTTGTCAAATTGAAAGAAAGAAAAGAAAATATGACAACAGCCAGCAGAACAATAGCCATCCGCTGTGACTGACTCAAACATAACATTTTTTGTCAGATTGGTGAAAGATATATTTTTTGATTGCTGTAGAATTTTGGTAATTAGTTTATGTGCACCATGAGATTAAAAAGGTTGGGCCCTGGCTGGTAGCACAGTGGATAAGGTGCCGGCCTGTGAACCCAAAGGTCGCTGGTTCGATTCCCCAGTCAGGGCACATAATCAGGTTGCAAGCCAGGTCTCCAGCCAGATCCATGGCTGGAGGCAGGTGAAAGGCAACCATACATTGATGTTTCTCTGTTTCTCTCCCTCTCTGCCTCTCTCCCTTCCTCTCTTTCTGGAACTAATAAATAAAACCTTTAAAAAAAAAAAAAAAAAGGTTGAAAATCGCTGATCAAGCGAGGGGAGATTCTGGAGTGCTCTTGAGGACCCAAAAGCCCCAGGCTCGTGTGTTCTGGGAAGCGCGCCAGCGCCCTCCAGTGTGTGATCTCGGTACTTCCTGAGGTCCTGCTATTTTGACTGGGGTGGAAGTACCCACACCCTAGAGACAAACTTGGGTGTTCGGGCTGCAGACAGCTGTGAGCAATGTAGCCCTGGGACTCTGTAGACTGGGGCTGGAGCACGAGGGTAGGGGTGAGGGTGAAGGGAGAGGGGGGTCCCTGCCAGCAGAGTGCTATCCCTGAGCTCATCCTTTTCCTTGCTCAGGTCCAACTCCTTCCTAGATGTAGCCTGCAGAAAACCTTTCCTGGCCAGCCCAACTAGGATTGGCTTCCTTGCCTAGCAACTCTTTATCATTACTCCTGCAGAGTCTGAGTCTATGGCCTGCAGAGTACTTGTTACAATCCATAAACATCTCATTTATTTACTTATTTCTTTTCTAATAGGATTTTTACTATAGTCTTTTCAGTACATAATCATATCATCTGCAGGTAGAGATTTTTTCCCTGCTATATAAATTGGTTCTTATAATTTCATTTCATTTTAATAATGCAATAAAGCTTTTAACATAATATTGAATAATAGTGCTCATGGTGAGCCCCCTTTCCTTGTGCTTGATTTTAATGGAATAGTTTGAGGATTTCCTTGTTGAATACATTATTTGCTATTACTTTTTGCTAAATATTCTCCATCATATTTAAGAAGTTTTTTTTTTTTTAAATTCTTATATTAGTTTTACTTTTCTAGTTTCTTCTGTGGTAACCCATCAATTTTAAATTTCTCTCTTTTAGTGTCAATTTCCCTAGGCATTCAACAGTCTTCTAGATTTTTTGAGTTGGTTGCCTCAGAGTGGTATGTGATATTTTCTTATAATTATTTTTCTCTCTTTTGTATCTGGCATTATATGGCCTTTCTAATATCTAATATTGTTTGTATGTGGTTTCTCTCCTTTGTCTCTAATGGTGGCCATGAAATACCCATTGATCTTTTAAAAAAAGTTAGATTTGTCATTGAACTATCACATGACCCTGCAATTTCACTACTATGTATATGTTCAAAAGAAGTGAGAGCAGGGACTCAAACAGATATTTATAATACACCAATGATCATAGCAGCATTATTTGCAATAGCTGAATGATGGAAACAACTCAACTATCCATCAAAAGATGAGTGGATAAATAAAATGTGGAATATATATATGATGGAATATTATTCAGTGCTGAAATAAAATTTTGATATATGCTACAACATGAATGTACCTTGATAACATTATGCTTATTGAAATTAGAGGACAAATATTGCTTAATTCCACTTATATGAGTTAATAACTCATAGAGTTATTAACAGGCAAATTCATAGAGACAAAACATAAGAGAGGTTACCATTGGGTGGGAGAATGGAGGACGGGGAAGTTATTGTTTAATGGGTACAGAGTTTTTGTCAGGGATGAAAAAAAAAGTTTTGGATATAGATAGTGATATTGTTACACAACATTGTGAATATAATTAATGCCATTGAATTATATGTTTATGAATGATTGGAATGGTAAATATTTTCTAATGCATATTTTGCCAAAATAAAAAATTAGATTGGGGATTTTTTTCTGTTATATTTTAGACTATTTCATTAACTTTGGCTTTTACTTTTATTAATTAACTTCACTGAATTGTTTGCTGTTCATTTAAAATTTTCTAGGAGTTCTTAATTCCTTAATTTTATTCTTTTTTAACAATGCCTTAAATGAAGGCATTTAAGATGGTGATTTTCCCCTGAATATGGGCTTTACATACCAAAATCTAGATTTCATTATTTTCTAGATGGTTTTTAATTCCAATTTTGATTTATGCATTGAGTTAAAAGTTAATTTTATTCTAAGTAGTTAATAGTTTGGAGATTACTACTTATTATTTATTTGTATTATATTGTTCAGAAAATACATCTTATAAAATCTTTATTTAAAAAATTTTGTTAGCCCTGGCTGGTGTGGCTCAGTGGATTGGCACTGGCTTGTGAAACCAAAGTTGCTGGTTCGATTCCCCAGCCAGGGCACATAACCAGGTTGCAAGCCAGGTCTCTTGCCAGGTCCATAGCTGGAGGCAGGTGAAAGGCAACCATACATGGATGCTTCTCTCCCTTTCTTCCTCTCTCCCTGCTCTTCTCTCTGAAAAAGATTAATAAAATCTTTAAATAAAAAAGGAAAGAAAAAAAATTTGGTTAAGTCTTATTTGTGGCCTAGATGATGGATGAATACATATTTTTAAATTAAAATTACATATACACCTACTGTAAATATAATATATGCGTATAAGTATAGACATATAATATATAATAATAGAAGTATTTTATTAACATAAGAAAAATTGTGTATATATATATATATATATATATATATATATTGCAAAGTTCTATAGAAATCTATTAAATTGAGCTGGCTGGTTATAATACTCAGATCCTTTATATCCTGGCTAAATTTCTGTCTTCTAAATCTATCATATTTTATTTTATTTTATTACTTTTAAAAGATTTTATTTATTATTTCCAGAGAGAGGGGAAGGAAGAGAGGAAGAGAGGAAGAGAAACACCAATTTATGGTTGCCTTTCACCTGCCTCCAGCTATGGACCTGGCTGGAGACCTGGCTTGCAACCTGGTTATGTGCCCTGGCTGGGAATAGAATCAGTGACCTTTGGGTTTGCAGGCCAATGCTTATCCACTGAGCCACTAGCCAGGGCTAAATCTATCATATTTTAAAAGATATATATTAGAATCTTCAACTATATTTGTGTATGCATGTTTTAAAATTAGGTCCTCCTTGTATTTCTCATAGCTTCTGCCTTATATATTTGGTTGCCATTATGCTAGTGTTTACAGGTTTATGATTTATGTCTTCTTAAAATGTGCCTTTAATCATTATGCATTATCTCTGTCTTGTTGAATACTTTACCTCAAATTTCACATTATCTATGTTGTCATTTCTGATTTCTCTTTGTTTACATTTGGTATTTCTTTAGTCATCAACCTTTCTCTATCACTTTGTCCCAGGTGTGTCTTTTTTATAAACATATATTTGGATTTGGTTTTACAAGCCAATCTGACAGTCTCTCTTTTATAAAGTTCAGCTCATTTGCATTTCATGTAACAGTTAATATATGTACTTTTATTCTTTCCATCTTATTTTATTTTCATTTTTTGTCTTAATTTTTCATATTTTCCCTTTTCTGGATTATTTTCATTATTAGTCATTTGGAAGTATTACTGGGCTTTTAAAATCAAAGGTATATTTCTTTCTTTCTTTTCTTTTTCTTTTAAAATTTTATTCATTACCTTCAGAAAGAAGGGCAGGGAGGGAGGAAGAAAGGGAGAGAAGCACCAATGTATGGTTGCTTTTCACCTGCCTCCAGCTAAGGGTCTGGCTGGAGACCTGGCTTGCAACCTGGTTATGTGCCCTGGCTGGGAATTGAACTAGTGACCTTTGGGTCACAGGCCGGTGCCTTATCCACTGTGCCACCAGCCAAGGATCCTTTGTATTTCTGAAGTATCAGTTATGATTTCTCCTCTGTCATTTCTGCTTCTGTTTATTTGGGTCCTCTCTCTCTTTTTCTTGATGAGTCTGGTTAAAGGCTTGTCAATTTTGTTTATTTTTTTCAAAGAACCAGCTCCTGGACTTATTGATTCTTCAAATTGTAGTTTTAGTCTCTGTTATTTAATTCTGCTGTAATCTTGATGATTTCCTTCCTTCTACTTGCTCTGGGCTTTGTTTGTTGTTGCTCCTCTAGTTCTTGCAGCTTTAGGGTTAGGTTGTTTATATAAGCTTCTTCTATCCTTTTAAGGTAGGCCTGTATTGCTATGAATTTCCCTTTGAGGACTGCCTTTGCTGTGTCCCATAGGTTTTAGGCCGTTGTGTATTCATTGTCATTTGTTTCCAGAAACTTTTTTATTTCTTCTTTGATCTTGTTGTTTATCCATTTCTTACTTAAAAGCATGTTATTCAGTCTCCATGAGTTAGAGTGTTCTTGGTTTTTGCCCTTGAGGTTGGTTTCTAGTTTCAATCCATCGTAATCTGAGAAGATGCTTGGTACGATTTCAATTTTCCTGTATTTGTGGAGGCTTGTCTTGTGACCTACCATGTGGTCTATCTTTGAGAATTTCCATGTGCATTTGAAAAGAATGTGTATTTTGCTTCTTTGGGGTAAAAGACTCTGTAGACATCAGTTAGGTCCATTTCCTCTAGAGTGTTGTTCAATGCCACAACATCTCGGGGGATTTTTTGTTTGGAAGATCTGTCCATTATTGATAGTGGGGTATTAAAATCCCCTACTATTAGTGTGTTGCTGTCTATATCCTTCTTGAAGTCCTCCAAGATTTTCTTTATATATTTGGGAGCTCCTATGTTGGGTACATATATGTTTAGCAGAGTTATATTTTCTTGATGGATTGTTCCCTTAAGTATTATGAAAAGTCCTTTTTTTGTCTCTTTTTATGGCCTTTATTGTAAAATCTATTTTGTCTGAAATAAGTATTGCTACTCAGCCTTTTTTTTCGTGTCCATTTGCTTGACATATATTTTTCCATCCCTTCACTTTCAATCTGTGTTGATCTTTTGTTCTGAGGTGGGTCTCTTGAAGACAACATATATGTGGGTCATGTTTTCTTATCCATTCAGCTACCCTATGTCTTTTGATTGGTGTATTTAACCCATTTACATTTAAGGTTATTATTGATTGATACTTATCTATTGCCATTTCCTCCCTTTGTACTGGTATTCCTCTCTGTCTCTCTCTGTTTCTTCATTTTTTAAAAAGCAGACCCTTAAATAAATAAATAAATAAATAAAGAGGCAGGTGAAAGGCAACCATACATTGATGTCTCTCTTCCTCTCTGCCTCTCTCCCTACTCCTCTCTATAAAAATAATGATTAAGGTATTTTTTAAAAGATCTTAAAAAAAAAAAAAAATAAAAGCAGACCCTTTAGCATTTCTTGCAATGCTGGTTTCATAGAGATATATCCTTTTAGTCTTATTTTGTCTGGGAAACTCCTTATTTCTCCTTCCATTTTGAAAGAGAGCCTTGGGTAGAGTATGCTTGGTTGCAGACCTTTGTTTCTCATTACTTGGAATATATTTTGCCACTCCCTTCTGGCTTATATTGTTTCAGTTGAATAATCATTTGATAGCCTTATCAGAGCCCCCTTACATGTTATTTGCTGTTTCTCTCTTGATGCTTTTAGGATTCTCTCTTTGTCTCTGAAATTTGCCATTTTAATTATAATGTGTCTTGGAGTGGATCTGTTTGGATTTATCCTCATTGGGACCCTCTGTGCTTCCTGAACTTGAGTAACATTTTCACTCATCATGTTAGGGAAGTTTTCTATCATTACTTTTTTGAACAGGTTTTCTATTCCTTGTTTCTCTTCTCCTTCTGATGTCCCTGTGATACAGATGTTATTGCATTTCATGTTGTCCTACAGTTCTTTTAAAACCTCTTTGTTCTTGTTCTGCCTTTTTTCATTCTGTTGCACTGTCTTGGAATATTTTTCTACGTAGTCCTCCAGCTTGCTGATCCGATCCTCTGCTTCCTCTAGCCTGCTGTTGATTCCTTCTACTGTATTTTTCAATTCAGAAATTGTATTCTTCATTTCCTCCTGTCTCTTACTGATAGTTTCTATGTCCTTTTTTGATGCTGGTGTAGTTCTCAGTAAGTTCCTTGTAGCTTCCCTGGAGTTCTTCGTAGTTCCCCTGGAGTTGTTTGTAGTTTTCTTTGAGCTGGCTGAGCTCATTGAGCTTCTCTATTATTATTATTTTGAATTCCATATCTGATAGTTTGCTTTCCTCTATTTCATTTAGTGATCTTTCTGAGGATTCCTCCTTTCCTTTTGGTGATGGACTGTTTCTTTTTCTGCCCATTTTTAGGTTTTGTTATAATCCAATCAGACTGTGATCAACTGCCAGGCTAAGGAACTGCTAGGCTGGAAAGATTGATTTAGTTGTAATCCTATCAATCTGTGATCCACCACCAGGCTCAGATGCTGCTTGGGGTGACAGACCGATTCAGTTGTAAATCAATGAATCAGCTACCGAATTCAGGCCCTTCTGGGCTAGACAGAGAGGTTCAATTGTAATCCAATGGATTAGCCGCCAGCTCAGGTGCAGCTTGGTGGAACAGATTCAGATGTAAATCAGTGAATCTGTTTTTGACCACAAGACTCAGGAGCCACTGGGCTAGACAGCAAGTTCAATTGTAATCCAATGAATCTGTGATCAGCTGCCAGGCTAAGGGGCCACTGGGCTAGACTAAAAGATTCAATTGTAATCCAATGAGTTTGTGATCAGACACCAGGCCCAGGGGCCACTGGGCGGGACAAAGCAACTCAGGTGTGAACCAATGAATCCATGATCAGCCACTAAGCTCACTTGACACTTGTGTGGAGCTGACTGTCTGACCCAGCTGTATGTCAGAGAGTTTGTAATTGGCCGCCAGGCCCAGGCTCTGCTGGGCAAGAAATACCTCTTCAGGTGTCAACTATTGTATCTATGCTCAGACAGGGCATGGCAGGAGAGGTTTATTTAGGTGTAAATCAAAGAATTGTGGTCAGGCACCCCTGGGTGGGGCAGATTGCTTCCAGTGGGCGGGGCTATGAGGACCCTCCTACAGAAGCCACTTGGTGCAGCGCAGTCCACCTGAGGTGGGGACAATGCATCAGCACCAGGATCCCCACTTCCCCACTTCTCCAAGTCAGCTGCAAACTCTCCCCACATGCCTCCAGTCCTCTTGGCCCTCCCTCTGCTGGAGCCCAGGGTAGGTGGGTGCTGATGTATTTTCGTTGTGGTCACTTTAGCAGTTCTCTGTTTCCAGCTCTCTCTCAGGCCAGCAAACCCCATGGCTTTCTGCCCTTCCCAGTGTGGTATGCTGTTCTGCTCTCCACCGTGTTGCTGTAGCTGGGACACCAGCTGGGGACCAGATCCCACCCTTCTCAGGTGGGGCCCGCGGCTCCATTCCTTGGGCTGCTGCTTCTGGTGGGGGCCCAGCCAGCCCTCTCTCAATTCCTATCAGTCATGTTGTGATGAACTGTCCTCTTCTGTTCTGTCTGTGGTTATAGGACTTCTTTCCAGCTGGTGTTCTGTTGGTAATTCCAGCTGACTTTTTCTCCAAAAAAGTAATTCCAGATGCAACCTAGGAAGAGATTGGTGCACCTCCAGTTACTCTTCCACCATCTTGCCAGAACCTATATTTTTCTATAGGAGAAGGGATTGCAAGTGACATTAACTTTCTACTTTCTGCTTGTCTCCATTTTCTGAGTTTTCTTCAATAAACATGTACTGCTATTATATGAAAGATAGTTCTCTCAAAACCTCAGAATTTAGGTGTTTGAAAAGAGAACTCAGGCAGAATTTCACAGATTTCCTTCAACTGGATTGGTTGCTCCTTCCCTTCCCACACTCCCCAGAACATCTGTTTCCAGAACAGACTGCATGGAAAGGGGCCCCTCAGACCCCACAGCTGGGTGCCTGGGCTCACCTTTATTCTGCTGAAGCTTAGCCCAGACCCTCAACAAATGTGTGCTTGCCTGAATGAGCACACAGAACAAGGTCCCACTGAGTCAAATGTGGTTATGCAAACTCTAGGAGGGGGTTTAAATTGCAGTGTGAATGTAACGTTTTCTTAGTGGCTATTACTTACACTGCATGTATTATGCAGGCTAGTCAAGCTTGGAGATCTCAGTGCTGTGAATGGATAACTCTTCACTTATATCCGGTAATTTATACTTTCTTATTGATCATCTCATTTTATCCTCTGGGTAAGTGCTTTCATTTCCTTTTTATAGAGGAAGAAACCGAATCTCAGAGAGTTAAATAAACTTCCCCAAGGCCAACAGCTAGTAAGAGGCAGAGAACTGGACTTTTTAACTCAGGTCTGACTCTAGAATCTAATTCCTTACTGAGATGTATCTCACAAGACACTGGACTCTGGTTCAGAGCTCTCCCTGCAGTTCATGTGCTTCCACATCCCTGGACCTAGTCTCCTGGTCTGCAAGCCTGGGGTGGTGAGACCTCTGTAGCACGGCTCAGGCTACAGTGAGGGGAGTAGCATGGGCTCATTTAGAGTGAAGCTGGCCACTTGGAAGGGCGATGTGATGATGGTGGTGGGATGGTGATGATAAGTTTATTCATGTAAAAGAAAGATGACAAGAAAGTAAAATCTAGGAACTAATGACTAGGAATTATCTGGATATCCTTGAGATTGTTATTATTTTTCTTCTCTGGACTTCTCTATAAAATGAGAAACAGTTTTACTATGTTTTCTTCTATATTTCAAAAGTTTAGTTTATCAAACAAATTGCATTATTTAGCTAGTAATTGGTTCTCCCTTTTTAAAAATGAATCATTCATTTGTAACTACCACAGCTTCTAATCAATCAACATGAAATATAAATGTAGCCACACAAAGCAGCTATAGTTCTATTTTAAAAAGAAATTAGGTATTTTAATTAACTTGTGCAGCTTTATAAAAAATAAATGCTTAATTATTGTAAGGCTTTTAAAATAGAAAGACCCATGAATCTCTTAAGAATCTACTTTACAGAAACAATTTAAATTGCAGAAGAAAAAAATTATAAAAGTGTTAATCACATTATCATAACTAAAGCAGTGAAAAATACTAAGTATTATCTGTAAATAAATTAGGACACATTTGCATGTTTGCACAATATTTTTCAGCCATTACAAGTTCTGTTCATCCATAAATAGAGCAACATTTCCTATGCAGGGCACCAAACCCAAAAGCTATTAAGGAAAAGCTGACAGATTTGACACCAGAAATATTAAAAAGACTTGTCCTTGAAAGACATCATAAATGAAGTGAAATACAAGTGACAAACTGAGATAAAATATGCAGAAACAATATTAAACCCATGTATTTTTCTTTTCCCCATAAATCATGCTGCGTTGAACTTCTCTCCTCTGAAGCTGCCCAGAGAAAAGGGGGCAGAGATAGCCTGGGACAGAGAGGCCCGGGAAAGACTGTCTCATTCCTGACTTCCTTCACCCCCTTAGAAAGACAAGGGTCTCCAATGTGAGCCTTTGTAGAGAAAAGAAATGATTTTATCCTGAAGTTTGCCCTTTCATAGATCAAAGACCAATCCTGGTGGACTTGATCATAAATGTCTACACAGGGAGAACTCCTATCAAAAGGAAGTGGGAAAAATAGCCATCCCTTCTGCTGGGAGGGTTGGGAGAAGAAAGAAAGGTAAGGATATAAGAAGGGATGGTGGGAGATGTGTGTCCTGACTGCTGCACATTTCTAGACAGGTAGACTGAAGATAACATCAAAAGCAGAAGAGAAGCTTCAGACCCCATTTTTGTTGGGGGATCTGGGATGAGAAGCCTCACGAGTTACCTGCCCTGGAGCACACTTTCTGCCTATTTAGGCAGAGAGAAGGCCAGCACTTAGCTGCCCAGAGTCTTTCCTGGCATTCATTGGCATGAACAGTATCCAGAATATCCTGGATATCCTGAAGACTTGGGATGATGCTGAATGGGTTGTGACAAAATTCATGCCACTGCTCCTGCTACCAGAGCAGAAGTAAAATTGTCCTGCAGTTGCTAATGTCTTAATTCAAATCTACTAATGAACCAGATTTTCTCAAGGTGGTCAGAACCAGAGATAAATCATGGGTCTATGGGTATTATTTGGAAATGAAGGCCTAGTCATTCCAATGGAAATCACCTGGTTTTCCATGCCCAAACAAGGCATGGCAAAGTCTCAGCAAGATCACGACCATGCTAATTGTGTGGTTTTAAATATATATATATATATTTAATTAATTTTGCTATTTTAGTTGTCCCAGTTTTTCCCTCTTCCTCCCTTCCACCCAGTATCCCATTCCTTCCAGCAATGCTCCCCTTAGTTCATGTCCATGAGTCACGCATATAAGTTCTTTGGCTTCTCTATTTCCTTTGCTCTTCTTAACATCCCCCTGTCTATTCTTTAACCACCAATGTGTACTTTTTTTTTCCTTTCACATCCAGACAATTCACCATTTAATTACTGCCTTCTGTCAGCTTCTCAAATCATATTAATACAAAGCTTTGTTTTCATTATTCCAAAATGCCTACATTAATTCATTTGTTTAAAGAATTACTCTTTTAAGTAATATGAATTGCAATATTACCAATCATATGCAAAAATACATTTACACCCATACATATTTTTACATATATTTATTTACATATATTTAAAATACATACTGAATTTTGAAGAGTTAATACAAAAAATTTAAAATATGCCGATAGCTTACATAATTATTACATGTTAAGTGATAGTATTTAGATATATTGTAACAAGCTTAAGCAGTTTTTTCTTAATACTTATTTTACTCTGGAATGCTATTTTTGTGAAATATATCACAGAAGTGGTGTATTGCAGAACTCACTTTTGTGAAAGTTGTCCTAGAGACAGTGCCAAACCCATAGTAAAAAATGAATTTGGTTTTTGAGTCAGATCCTCCCCTCTCCAATAATACAACTCAACTTTATTTTAAACTACTGGAACTACAACGTATTCTTTTTGGAGTTTTCCATTTAAATAGTAGATTTATTTATTTATTTATTTAGATTGTACACAGATTTCACTTCTTTCAATACCCTCTGTTTTTCTTCTACATGTGTTTCACAAGTTGAAGCCTTCCGAAATAATAGCTCTTGCAGTGCTCAGCTGGTCCCCAGAGTAGAACTTATTACGTCTACTAAGTTGAGGTAAAAAATAAAAATCCCTAGGATTTTAATAATTTTTAGAATAGTATTCTAGCTACTTTTTGAACTTGTGGTTGACTTCCTGTGTGGTCCTAAACTAACTCCTGAACTATTTAAGAGTCTGTTGAGGTAGAGGTGAGGTATGTTGCTATTTCAATAATAAAGTTTACTATAGTATTAATTCCTTTTCCCAAGTATCCCCAGTTTGGAAGCATTCATAACTGGAAATGTATAATTCCACAATTTAGTTGAAAAGAATCTCATCTAATTTACATGCTAATATGAGAATATATATTATCTATGTACATGAATCATATAATTTAATGGTTTGCAACTTCCATCCAAATTGGTCTTCATTCTCATCATCTTTTCTAACCTAAAGATTGACTGATTTCACAACACACCCATGACCAGTTGGTTGCTATTTAAAACATAAATTGCCAACAAAAAAGCACATATTGTATAACAGTGAATAAGAAATATAGCATGTCTTCTGTGTAATATACATTCACATTTTCTTACTTTTTTCTTCTTCCTTAACTGCATTAGATTTTTCTGAGTTATTGCAAGTAACCTCATTTTCCCATATTGTGAAATGATTACAATCTAAGATAACTTAACCTGCAGTAATGCAGATACAAATAATATACAAAAATTGTACCTTATTTAGTAAAATCTATTTATAACAAGATCACTTTAAAGCATTCATAAGTTAAAGTTGCCCTTATGTCTTTTATCCATTCAGCTGTCCTATGTCTTTTGATTAATTGTGTTTTTTGATTGGGAAGCTGCCATCCATCACGAGTATGCCCCTTCAGGCCAAACAATTAATACGGTGTGCTACATCAATGTCCTTCATTGGTTGAGAGATAAAATACCATGAAAATGACTGCAGCTATGGGCAACTGGTGATTGGCAACTTCATCATGACAGTGCACCTGCTGTGCAGAGTTTTTGGCAAAACATCAAATCATTCAAGTAACTAATTACACCCTTCTCCCCAACCCCTCCATCCCAGATGTGGCACCCTGTGACTTCTGTTTTTTCCCAAAAGTGAAATCACCTTTGAAAGGGAAGACATTTCAGACCATTAAATAGATTCAGGAAAATACAATGGGCAGCTCATGGCAATTCCAACAATGGATCATGCAGAGCGTTTTGAACAGTTAAAGAAATGCTGGGAGAATGTGAGGTTCCAAGGTGCCTACTTTGAAGGGGACTGAGGCATCACAGTCCTATATACAATGTTTCTTGTATCTTGCATCTTCTTCAATAAATGTCTATTTTTCATATTACATGGCTGGAGACTTTCTGGACAGACCTTGTAGGTTACAAACCTTGGTGCCTTAGCTTGTCTACCTGGTAACCACTTACCAGTTGGCCCCAGAGAGTGCAGGTTAGTTTTAGGGGGGATTATTCCTTGTTTGTTTTCTTCCATGACCTTATCCCAAGTGAGCATTGGAGGGTAAACTCTTTTGCTGGGACTTGAGATTTCACAACATATTTCTTCCAGTTCCTTATGGAGGGTCTAGGAGTTAATTTAGGAGTTACTTTAGGAGTCAAAATAATCACTGGCTTTCCCAGGCCACACTTATGAATTTTTCGGGAATAGCATTCTCTTCAATAGTTCATTTGTTTCTGTCTGTGCCATGTGCAGTAACCATTGTCAATGTCCTTTTTCAGGCATGATTTCTACCCAGAAAAATTCTGTTACATGATTTACTTGCTTCTGACTCTGCCTCTTGTTCTGGAAGGCAAATTACTAGTGGAGCTTACCCTCAGGTTTGGCTTGTTTTGATTTGTTTAGACTTGAGGAATGGCTCTTACTTGAGTTTGGTCATTACTCCTAGTTATGGATAGGCTGGTCCTCCTCCATCTCCAACACTGTGCAACCTCTGATATTCCCCCATGGCAGCCACTCTCTTCTAGGCCTCATGGTTTCCTACCTGCACATGCTCAGCCAAACCCTCAGTCACTGACCACTGGAGAAGCCCAATATAGGCCTTCTAGCACCCTTATTGCTCATACAGTTCTTTTATCTTTGTCACCTTGCCCTGAAATCTCTAGCCAATTTAGTAACCCTGGATTTCTGCCTCTTCAGCTCAGCAAGAATGCTCTGCTATGTGTAAATGCTTTCACTTTGGCTCCAGAAAATGTCCCCAGGAAAAAAGCCAGGTCAATGTTATATTCACCTCACATGTTTCCTTTCTCTCAAGCATCATAGCCTGGTATTGCCTAATTTGTCCAATACCCCAAAACAGTTGCCCCATATATTTTATCTAGTTTTATAGTTATTTATGGTGGTAATGGTGGGAATCTGGTATCAGTTATTCTATAGTGATGTAATTAAAACCTTTTCCCCTTTTCAGTTAAAGAATTTTATTTGGATGCTCAGCTGTCTAGGGGACTGACCAATGGAATATGAGCACAAGAAAAGGAGTGCACCTTTGCTTCTCTGTCTTCTTTTCCTACTGGCTGGAATGTTGTGGCTGCACTCACTAGTTGTCCATATAAATCTATACTAAATAACTAGCTTAGTTAAAGCATAAAGAAAAATGAAGAGAGAATAGAGGAGAAAAAGTATATGAATAAGTAGTAGCCTTTTTTCAAAGTGTTTAGTGAAAAATCAACCACAAATCTATGAAATAAGTACACCACAAGCATGAGGACTTAAAAGAAAACCATACCCAGGCCCATCATAGTCTAATTGCTAAAAACCAAATATAAAGAGAAAGTCTTAAAAGTAGCCCAGTAAGAGACATCATATATACAGGAAAACAATAAAATGGACAATAACTGACTCATGAAAAATGAGGGAGGCCAGGAGATAATGGAACAACATATGTCAAGTCTGTGAGTATCTTAATCACTAGCATTTTAAACTGTGCATCTGTTAGGCTGGCTATTTCTTTGTCGCTTAGTTTGCCCAAAAGGACCTTGATCTGTTCCCTTTTTTGAGCCATAGCTCTCTGTCTCCTCAACTTGATTGGCTTCTATATTTGCTTCTATGTCTTAGGTAGAGCTGTCACACCTGTTATATTGTCAGGGAAGGTATTTGTCAATACCAGGTGACCGGGTTCACCATGTTGTGGCATTGTATGTGGCAGAGGGGTCTGAGAGGGGACAATGTTGCTTGCTCAACACTTCCCCCTTTTCCAGGCACTTCTACTACTTCCCCTATGGGACTGGCACCTCTCTAGCTGTTGCCCTGGTTGTGCTTCCCAGAGTGGGTGGTTCTGTAAATGTTCCAGGACTGTGGGGGCCTCTAAACAGAAAGACTCTGCTGGGAGACCAGCAGTTCCTTCCTCTGCCTCAACCCCCACTGGTTTTCATAGTCAGAAGCAATGTCGCTTTATTTCCTGCTCTGGCACTGGAACCATGGTATGGTCTGGTGCTGGAAGCACTCCCCAGGTATCCCTACCTTTTTTTTTTGATGACTTCACTTTCCACCAGTCAGCCACAGCTGCCTCACTGCCAAATTGTATCCTCTCTGTCCCAGCTATATCTGTCCTACCTATCTGGATGAGTATTTCTTCTTTATATCTTCATTTGTTGGCCTTCTGTGCAGCTTGGTTTTCTGAAACTTCTGGTTGTCTCTACTTTTGAGGTAGTTGTATTCCATCTTAGTTGTGGAGGGAGATGTAGCATGCCTCCATCTTGGCCAGAAGTCTGAACAACATCTTTATTTTTTAACCTAATTTAATTTTTTGGGGTGAAAGTGTTTATTGGTGCTGAACGTCAAACATGTGAGTGCCTAGATCTAACCCCTGACCTCTACGACAGCCACAATATTGACTCCCCAGTTCCTTGGAATTCCTAAGGGTGCACCCACCAGGTGAGGGTCTGACTGCACAGCTGAGCACAAGTTCCTTGTGGGGGTCCAATGGCCCGCAGGAGCACTGGGAGGAACACTGAGCAGGCTGGGGTCTTTTTTTTTTTTTTTTTAAGATTTTATTTTATTATTTTTTAGAAAGAGGGGAAGGCAGAGAGACAGAGAGGGAGAGAGACATCAATGTATGGTTGCGTTTCACCTGCCTCCAGGCACAGACCTGGCTGGAGACCTGATTTAGCAACCTGCTAATGTGCCCTGGCTGGGGAATCGAACCTGTGACCTTTGGGTTCACAGGCCGGCGCCTTATCCACTGTGCTACCAGCCAGGGCTCAGGCTGGGGTCTTACAAGTGCATTTATTCATTCCAAAGGGGGCTGACGCTTTTACAGCATCCAGTATGCCGGCCTTCCCATCTAACTGAGCTTAGGTGTACAGCCACGTGATGCTCCAGGTTCTGCCAGTTAGTGGTGACCATGGGCAGGAGCTGGGCTGGAACCTTTCAAAGCCTTACTTCTTTTATCAGCACTCTTGATCTTGTAAATGATGATGCCTATCAGGTCCATCCCCACCCATATCTCCTGGTACACCTGGGTGTAGCAGGGCTTCATGGGAACTCAGATGTTCTTCACGAGGCCCTGAAACATCATGTCTCAGGACCATGGTGCTGGTCGCCACAAACACACAGCCCAGTCAGAAAGGTCACCCTGAACAACATCTTTAAATGGCTGAAAATAAAAGCTGACAATACATAATTTTATATTCTGTGAATATGCTCTCAAAAATGAGGGTAAATTAAAGTCATTTTAAAATAAATGATAGCTGAGAGAACTCATTGGCTGCAAAACTGCATTATAAAAATGTTAAACTAGATAGAAACCCATTTAGAGAATATTACACCCAACAACTGAGCATTCTTTTCAAGTAAACACAGAATGTTTAACTGGATAGACCATATACTAGCACATAATGTAAGTCTGTCAATAAGAAGAGACAATCTTAGAGCATGTCTCTGATTATAACAAAATTAAGTTGGTGACCAATAACAATTAGATAGGTTAAAAAAATCTCAAATATTTGGGGATTAAATAAGGTAATTCTAAGTCAATTATGGGTCAAAGAAGAAATCACAAGGGAAATTTAAAAATATTTAAAGTTAACCCCAGTTGATGTGACTTAGTTGAGTGCTATCCTGCGAACAAATGGTCATGGATTCAATTTCCGGTTGGGCTCATGGGTGGGTTGTGGGTTTGATTTAATGGGTCACAACAGAAGGAAGCCAGTCAGTGTTTCTCTTTCACACTGATGATTCTTGCCCTCTCCTTCTTCCTTCCTTTCCATCTCTAAATACCACAAATTAAATAAAATGTTAAAAATATTTAAAGTTAAGCTGAGGAGACAGAGAAGTATGGCCCAAAAGGGAGAACAGATCAAGTTGCCAGTGGGAGAATTTAGCGACAAAGAGATAGCCAACCTAACAGCCAAGGAGATTGGTAACCTAACAGGCACAGAATTCAAAATGCTGATGATTAAGATGCTCACAGACTTGACAGAGATGCTTAAATATAGCAAATGCAGAAAGGAAGAAGTGAAGGCTAGGCTATGTGAAATGAAGGAAAATGCACATGAAACCAGGGTGAAAGGAAGGAAGCTGGGATTCAAATCAATGATTTGGAACATAAGGAAGAAATAAACAGTCAACCATTACAGAATGAGGAAACAAGAGTTGAAAAAAATGAGGAGGTGCATAGGAATCTCTGGGATGACTTTAAACATGCCAATATCTGAAGCATAGGGGTGCCAGAGGAGAAGAGGAAGAGCAAGAAATTGAAAACTTACATGAAAGAATAATGAAGGAAAACTTCCAAATTTGGCAAAGGACATAGACATATGAGTCCAGGAAGCACAGAGTCCCAAACAAGCTAGACCCAAGGAGGACCACACCAAGACACATCATAATTAAAATACCAAAGTTTAAAGATAAAGAGAGAATCTTAAAAGCAGCAACAGGAAAAAAGAGAGTTACCTACCCTAAAGGGGCTCCTGTTAAAAGACTATCAGCTGATTTCTCAAAAGAAACTGTAGGCAAGAAGGGCCTGGCAAGAAATATTCAAAATAATGAAAAGCAAAGACCAACAACCAAGATGACTCTATCCAGCAAAGCTATCATTCAGAATGAAAGGGCAGATCAAGTGCTTCCCAGACAAGGTAAAACTAAAGGAGTTCATCACCAAGCCATTATCATATGAAATGTTAAAGGGACTTAAAAAAAAAAAAGATAAAAATTATGAACACTAAAAAATACAACAAACTCACAACTACCTACAACAGAATCTAAAAATAAAAGCAAACACTAAGCAGGCAACCAGAAAGGGAACAGAATTAAAGATATGGGGAACATTTGGAGGGGTGTCAGCTGGGAGGGGGATGGGGAAGAAGGGGGGAAAGGTGCATGGATTAGGAAGCGTAGTTGGTGGATGCAGAATAGACAGGGAGATCTTAAGGATTGTATAGAAACAGGTAAAGCCAAAGAACTCATGCATGACCCATGGATATGAACTAAGGAGGGTGGGATTACTAGAGGGAAGGATGTTCTGGGAAGAGGGGAGCAAAGGGAAAAGAAATTGGGACAAATGGAACAGCATAATCAATAAAAATTATGTTTTTAATAATAATTAAAAAAAGATCTGTAAGACTCCTCTGTGGGCTGAGGGCCTTGAGTGATGTTTCTGGAAATCTCTAGGGCTTGAGAACAGATCTGGGAGGCAGAAGTACCTGGGATTAGGGGCGGAAACTGGGCTTCTGCCTCATTGCACCCTCACCTTCACACCTGCTTCAGTCCCATGTATCTCATATGCCTCTGGCCAGAAGGACTGACTTTTCTTGAGCACTGGATCCATGACCCCGCTTACCCCAGTAGAACTTCCAGAACTGGAACTAGGGTACTTCTTAAATGTTACTATCTAATTTCTGAGGCCACCTAGAGTCTGATCTTTCACTCTGTGCCTCTAGAAATCTTAGGGTCGTTGGGCAAGTCTCAAGGAGACCAGAGAAGCATATTTTCCTAGTTAGGACAATAAGGGGCTGCATAATAGTGACTCTCAAATTTTAGTATGCATCAGAATCATTTAGAATTCTTGTTTAAAATACACAATGCTGGGGCCACATCTCTCCATCCCCACAGTCGCCACCCTAGCCCAGGACACCACCTTCTTCTGCCTGACCGCTGAACAGCTTCCCCTCTTACCTGACTTCCACCCTTGCCTCCTCCCACTTACCTGTCCTTCCCAGAGCAGCATGCTAATCTGATTGGTTGATGCCTCAGCTTCAAACCCTAGCTCTCGTTTTATGAATCCGAAAAAAATTAATCTGCTTCCTAAGTTTTCTTTCGGCCCCTCTCCGACTTTGCACTCAAGATCTGAACTTCTTTCAGATTCCTTCCTGAATATCAGTTTCTCTTACCCTGGGTCTTTACACAGAGTGTGTTTGCTCTGCCTGAAACAACCCCCACTCCCAAAGCACACATACTTCACTTACTACTCATCATTCATATTTCACCTGAATGTCATTTCCTCAGGACCAGACATAGCCATACCCCTCACATGTGCTCTAGCAACCCTGTCCTTCCTTCATAATACCTGTTACACTCGGCTCTGATGACTTCATGCCTGCTTCCACCACTGAACTAGTTCCAAGAGGCCACAACCCTGTCTTTAGCCATTGCTGTAGCGCCAGCAGTTACTGGAGTCTTTGGCTCTAAAGGATGAAATACACGGCTGAATGTGTGAATGAAAGAATGAAGGAGCGAGAAGGCCCTGGTCGCAGGATATGTCCAAGTGAGTGCATCCTGATAGTACCTAAAAGTGAACTTGGGGTCTGAATGTGCCTGGAGCAAAGCCAGCCACCTGGGGGCGTCCCTGGACATGGACAGGCCACAGGGGGGCGCCCCTGGTTCGCTGTATCTGAATAGTAGCTTCTCTATTACTATTCGTCAATAGGTGGCAGGAGGTGGAGTTTCCCTCTGATGGACAGTATTGCTCCTCCCAATCTAATTCATCTTTTCCTGGGCCCCGCCCACATTAGCCTTCGACTATCTTGAGGATGGGCTGAAGCGGTCCTGGCAGAAGCTGTGCTGCTCCTCTGTGAGTAGACATCCAGGGACTTGAGGCGGGGCCTCGGCTTTGACAGGCCGGCTGGCAGCCGTTCCCTACTCTCTTGCTGAGAATAGCAGAGACAGCACGGAGGACAAGACAGTTCTCACAGCTCAGCAAGATCTGTCCACCGCCCTCTGACGGCTTCAGCTCCCGAAATATCAGATGCGAGGCAAGCCCACAGCGCACCTGGGGATTACCGTGCACCCCAAACTACGCCCTCTCGCCTGGCAGGCCTTCCTGAGTTTTCCTGTGACTGGTGTCTTCTTTGTCTGGTTCCCGACTGATATCCCGAGGGTCTGTACATCTACCCCTGAAAGAAATACTCCTGCCCTGCTGGTGACTTAACTTCCTTTAAATCTGATGTGAAGTGGCTCATCTGCTTGAGATTTGTGGGTGCACCTGGGACTTAATACTTGTGTCCCTAGCCCTGGCTGGTGGCTCAGTGAATAAGGCACCCTCCTAGAACCCCAAAGGTTGCAGGTTCGATTCCCAGCCAGGGCAACGTAACCAGGTTGCAAGCCAGGTCTACAGTCAGGTGCAAAGCTGGAGGCAACCATACACCGATGTTTCTCTTCCTCTCTGCCTCTATCCCTTCCCCTCTCTCTAAAAATAATAAATAAAATCTTAAAAAACAAACAAACAAAAAACCAACTTGTGTCCTGGTCTCTCAATAACACGTTTAACAGAGAGCCCAGGGTCATCCCAGACAGGGCAGCACCCAAGCAGCCAGCCAGGGGAGCAGGACACTTGTTTTTCTCTGTATCCCTTTTCCCACATAAAGGGGAAACGGTGGCTTCTGGCATGCTCTCTCTTAAAACTCTGACCGTCATGGGGCAGTGTTTATGAGAGAGAATTAAGAGAAGATAAGCAAAATTCACTAGTACTACATAAGTTTAGCAATCAATACAGGAAGAAATGTACCACACACTTAAAAATATTCTATTATTGTAGTACTATTACAGATTTGTCTTCTCTCTACTTTTGCTTTTTTTCCATTGCCTGAGGAGATATATCAGAAAAAAGATTGAAATGAGAAATGTCTGAAATTTTACTGCATATGATTTCATCTAGAAGTGTTTTGGTTTTGCAACTTACACTTAAGCCTTTAATCCATTTTGAGTTTATTCTTATGTATAGTGCAAGTTGGTGATCAAGTTTCATTTTTTTGCATGTACGTGTTCAATTTTCCCAACACCATTTTTTGAAAAGACTGTCTTTACTCCATTGAATGGTCTTGCCCCCTTCATCAAGTATTAATTGAGCATAAAGGCATGGGGTTATTTTTGTGCTCTCTATTCTGTTCCATTGATCTATATGCCTGTTCTTGTGCCAGTACCATGCTGTTTTGATTACCATAGCCTTACAATATTGTTTGATATCAGGTAGTGTAATACTTCTTTGTCCTTTTTTTCCTCAAAGTTGCTGTTGCTGGTTTTTTTGTTTGTTTGTTTGTTTTTTATTGTTGTTCCATATAAGTTTTTGGAATATGTGTTATAGATCTGTGAGATATGCCATTGGTATTTTTCTGAGACTGTGTTAAATCTGTAGATTGCTTTGGATAGTAAGGATTTTTTTTTTTTAATTTTATTGTTGTTGTATTACATCCATCCCGTTTTTGCTCCCCTCTGTCCCCCTCCCCACCCACCCATTCCCTCCAAAGTCAATCCCACCTGTTGTCCATGTCCATGGTTCCTTTATACTAGGTTCTTATCTAAGCTGCTCCCCTTGTTTGCCTCTGCCTCCCCCCTCCCCCCAACCCCATTCCCCCTGGCCACTGAAGGACTATTCCTTATACTTGGTTCTGTTTTGCTTTTTGTTAGTTTTGCTCATTATTGTCCCGTAATGGGTGAGATCATATGATATTTGTCCTTCACTGACTGGCTTATTTCACTAAGCATAATACCCTCCAGTTCCATCCATGTTGTTGCAAAGGGTACAAGTTCCTTCTTTCTTTCTGCTATATAGAATTCCATTGTGTAAATGTACCAAAGTTTTTTGATCCAATCATCCAC
>PVIW01007944.1:50139-66736 GCA_004026585.1 Noctilio leporinus | reverse complement strand
AAACTGCATTAAGATACCACCTCACACCTGTCAGAATGGCAATCATCAGCAAATCAACAAACAACAAGTGTTGGCGAGGATGCGGGGCAAAGGGAACCCTCATACACTGTTGGTGGGAATGTAGGCTGGTGCAGCCACTGTGGAAAACAGTATGGGGTTTCCTTAAAAAACTCAAAATGGAACTGCCTTTTGATCCAGCCATTCCACTACTTGGACTATACCCAAAGAAGCCTGAGACACCAATTCATAAGAACCTATGCACACCTATGTTCATAGCGGCACTATTTACAATAGCCAAGTGCTGGAAACAGCCTAAGTGTCCATCGGTGGATGATTGGATCAAAAAACTTTGGTACATTTACACAATGGAATTCTATATGGCAGAAAGAAAGAAGGAACTTGTACCCTTTGGAACAACATGGATGGAACTGGAGAATATTATGCTTAGTGAAATAAGCCAGTCAGTGAAGGACAGGTATCATATGTTCTCACCCATTACGGGACAATAATGAGCAAAACTAACAACAAGCAAAACAGAACCAAGTGTATGAATACAGGGAATAGGCCTGCAGTGGTCAGGAGGAAAGGGGTAGGGGGGAGGGGGGAGGCAGAGGCAAAGAAGGGGAGCAGCTTAGACAAGAACCTAGTATAAAGGAACCATGGACATGGACAACAGGTGGGATTGACTTTGGGGAGAATGGGTGGGTGGGCAGGGGGGCAGAGGGGAGAAAAAAAGGGATGGATGTAATACAACAATAATAAAATTAAAAGAAAAAAAAAAAGAATTCCCATGCAGGAGTAGCATTTTCTGGTATTTCTAAGTGATTGCTTTTTTGTGTGGGTACGTTACTCTTATGACAACTTTTTCTTGGCTATCTAAAATTAAATTGTATATGTGAGGGCCAGCTGCTTTGTTTATAGTTTTCTGTCATCTTCCATTTGAGGACAGCAGGACTGGTTGACTCTTGAGTTTCTAAATATGCTTTGCTGAGAACTAGAAACTAAATTGATATATGTTCCCTGTCTAACTTTGCCCAGTGGAAGGTGTTCTTGTTATAATTGGAGAGGATTTTTTTGCTCACTTCTATAGCCCCAGCACATGCTTGGCACAGAGTGGGGACTCCATACATATTTGATGAATAAATTAATTTGAATATATAAATTTAGATCTCTTACCTTTAATTCAAATTGCTTATTGCTTCTATGACCAACAGAACAGAAATGGGAATTATCCTCAGAGAAGAACTTTTTTGGTTTCCAGTAGTCATAAAAAATGAAGAATTTTTTTCAGCATTTTCAGAAAGCACAATTGATCTTGCTTTTAATTTGCTTTGTGTTGCACTATGGACAGCAAATCTCAGAAACTTTAATTATTATTACTGCTGACTTGCCAAAGAAATGTAGGCATTGAATCTTTTAAGAGCTAAGTTTAAATACACATGAGCTCTCTGGTGGTCTCCTTTCTTGGTTATTAGAAGACATGATAGCAGGAGACCACAGTGTTGCTGATGGTAGAGGCTAAATCCACATTTAACCTCAAATTGAGTTCAACTTGGGATAACTTTTTAAAAGATGTTTTACTTATGTATTTTTAGGGAGAGGGGAGGGAAAGGAGAAAAGGACGGAGAGAAACACTGATGTGAAAGAGAAACATCCATCGGTTGTCTCTCATACATGTACCAACCGGGGACTGAACCTGGAATCCACATATGTACCTGGGCCAGAAATCAAACCTGTGATCTTTCAGTTTGCGGGGTAATGCCCAAATAACCAACTGAGCCACATAGGTCAAGGAGGGATAGTTAAAAAACAATGTTATTCAATGTGAAACATAGCATAAGCAATGAATTTGAGTCAGAGGATAATGGGAGCTTGGATGATCAGAAATGCTCCCTTTGCATGTGTACACACAGATGATTTTTTTTCCATCCAGAGATACCTCACCTCCCAAGAAGAGAGAGCATCTGAACACAAACAGGCTCATTTTTTCATTTATGCCTAGTCAGATGGGTCAATTCTCAGGACACATTATGGTGTGGGGGACCTAATAGATTTGGAATCTGGAGCTTGGATAAGTGGTGTAGCCTTTTGAAGTTCAGTTTTCTTCTTCTAGTCTATGTATACAATATATACAATTGTTCCTGTCCCATTTCTATCTCATAACTTTGTTATGAGAAGCAACATAAAAGAATTGAGACTCTGCATTTGGCAGTGCTTTTTAAACTGTAAGCATTATCTAAGTGTAAAACAGGATTAGTTTCATTAAGTCAAAATTGGCCTGTGGGAGAGCAGTGGCTTGGAATACAATGAGGGCTACTCCATGGTTCTCAGCTAGTTTATGTTGGAATTGGTTGGTAATTGGCTTCACAACTTTAGTGGAAGGAATATACTGCTTTGTTCCAGAAGGCATGAAAATTCTTCACCAGGGGAGAGACTAGAGACTGGAAAAATGATCTCCCCTTTCAAGAAAATTCTGGCTGGATCAGCTATGATTAGATGGATGCAGATATGTAACTCTCCATCTGCCACAACCTGAGCTTTAAAGGAAAAAAAAACACACAAAAAAAACAAAAAAACGAAACAAAACCCAAAGCCTTTGTAGACTTCCGTTTTAAAATCTGCACTGGGTCAATTAATATTGTATGTGCTTGTGCCAAAATAAAGAAAAATGGGTAAGTTGTGTTAGCATTACCTTGTTTAGTGGTTTTGTGTCTCAGTTTCAGATCTGACCAAGAGAAAATGTATGCACTGGAGGCAACTGTGGGAGGAAGCTAAAAAGAGGGCTGCTCTCAGGGGCAGGACCCTGGAATTTGATCTCTTCTTTGGTTCATAATCAGTTTGTCTCCAAACTCTAAGTTCTCTTTTCTGTTTTACCACCAGGCTCCAATATAACAATACAAATTGTATTCATTTCCTCAGGCTACCATAGCAAAAGAGCACAGACTTGGTGGCTTAAACAACGGCAATTTGTTCTCTCATAATTCTGATAGCTAGAATTCTAAAATGAAGTTTTGGCAGGACTGCATTTCCTCACAGCCTCTAGGGGAGAATTTGTTACCTCATGGATGGCTGTCCTGGCATTCATAGGCTTGTGGCTGCCCCTGCCCCTGCCCCCCCTCAATCTCTGCCTTTCTCATTCCCTTGGCCTGGATGGATCTGTCACATCTCCCTCTACCTCACTCCCATAAGAACATTTGTTATTGGATATAGGGTCTCATGGGTAATTCAACATGACCTCATTTCTAGTACTTTAACTTAAACACAGCTACAAAGGCTTTTCTCCCAGTATTATCATGCTTATAGATTCCAGGGATTAGGCCATGAATGTGTCTTTTTGGAGGGTCACTGTTCTACAAACTATGATTTTTAAAGTCTTCAACATATGGTACAAATTAATGCCATCTTTCTAGTGAACAATATGACCACTTAAATTTGTTTTAAAATATTTATTGAGTGCCTACATGTGCCAGGAACGTTTTAAGGCCTTTAATCAATAAAAATGCAAGTGCTTTGACCTGGTAATTTGATTGCTTGAAATTTCCCTGTGGATAAGTTTGCAAAACAAAACAAAACAAAACAAAAGAAACAACTATGAGATTTTTTTGGATGGCTGCTCATGGTAGCACGGTTTGTAAGAGAAAAATGACTGGAATAAAATTAAAGTTTCCATTTATAAGGGGATCAGTTGGAAAAATCACATCGTGTTCATATTATATTACAATGTTTAAAAATTAGGCATATGTTGATATGAAAGATATATTAAGCAATCAAGGATAGTAAACTACAGGATTTTTTAAAAAATTTTATTGTTGTTGTATTACATCCATCCCCTTTTTGCTCCTCTCTGTCCCCCTCCCCACCCTACAGGATTTTTATTAATATAAATAAAAAAGCATCTGTGTAGATTTGTATGTCCACATATGCATAGATTGGAGGAGGGCAATGAGAAGTTGTAAGGAACCTTTTTTTTTTAAATTGTATTGTTGTTGTATTACACCCATCCCCATTTTGCTCCCCTCTGTCCCCCTGCCCACCCACCCATTCCCTGAAAGTCAATCCCACCTGTTGTCCATGTGTAAGGAACTTTTAATAATGATTACCTTTTATGGGAAGTATGAGAAAGGAAATGCAGAGGATGAAGGAAGATTTTTACTCTTCCTTTCACTGTTTATGAACCATTGAATTTTTTAATCTTGTAGATATGTTATTTTTGATTTTTATAATGTAAGTGGGTATTATCTGGTGGTGAGAATTTAGGAGTATTTCTTTTAAAGTACTTTATTCTGGACCCTGGCTAGTGGGACAGTGGATAAGGTGCCAGCCTGGGAACCCAAAGGTCACTGGTTCAATTCCCCAGCCAGGGCACATAACCAAGTTGTAAGCCACATTTCCAGCCAGCTCTGTAGCTGGAGGCAGGTGAAAGGCAACTATACATTGATGTCTCTCTCTCTCTCTCTTTGCCTCTTTCCCTTCCCCTCTCTCTAAAAATAATGAATAAAATTAAAACAATACTTTATTCTGGAATTTTATAGGAGGTCTGAGGCTTTTTTTTTTTGTTTCTGTTCCACCTCACTTGCTTTTTATTAAAGTCCCAGTTATCATACATGGTTTAGTAGTTAATAAAGGGAAACTTGTTCAAATAAAGTAGCATGTTATCATCATTATTTCCAGGTGATTGTTTATAATCAAGTAGCATTATCAGTAAATCCTTGGAAAGCCCATCCATAACATTATACTTTGTCAAGGCCCAGTTCCTCTGGAGTGGAGATTCCCAGTTCATTAAAGTTGGTCTAAGTTCCTGAATGACATAAGGGTAGATTTCCTTATGAGGTCCTGCTTTGTCCTTAACAACATCTAGGATGTGAACAGCATTAGCAAAATCATTTAACCGTCTGCACACCAGCAAAGCAGCATCAATGATTTTGGGTTCTGGAACCAGATCATAACCAACAAGCGTGTTCATCCCTTTATGTAATTTGCAGGCATCAAGACCTGGCTTGCTGAAGTATGCCACCCAAGGAGCATCAAATTCCTCATCTGTCTCATGTGGCTGGTGGGAGTAGCTGCGAACTGACTGGATAGCAGCAGCAGGACCGGAACCTGGGTGGGGCATAGAAGGCCTCGAGAGTTGGCAAGACTGCAGCAGCAGCTGCTGCTGCTGCTACAGAGCCATGGTGGAGAGCTGAGAGCAGCCTGTCAGCGAGCACCACGCACAGGCTGAAGCTGAAGAGAAGCTGGGTGTCTGAGGCTATTCTTTTAAATCAACTTATACTAAGTTCAGAGCTGTCTACTGGTTGGAGTATTTTCTTCCTTGATTTGTACAATTGTTCCTTTTCCATTTGCTCCTTTTTCTCCTTTTGAAATTGATGGTTCTCATGTTGCATCTCCAGAATTTTGTAGCTAAATCTCTTATATTTTTCTTTTATGATTTTTAACCCATTGAATTTTTGTTCTGCTGTGAGGGATTTCTTTCACATGATATTTTGGGTCACTATCTTGGGTCTCGCCAGAAACTACCCTCAATTTCATCTCATCTACTGATTTTTTAAAAGTTTTATGATCCTATTTTTAGTTCTAGGAAGGTGTGTGAGTGTGTGCATGTATGAGTATGAGAGTGTGTGTGTATTATATGTGAATTTGTGTGAACTAGATCTTATAATCTATTTTTGTTGAAGTCCATTTCAGTGAAGGTCTATTCTGAATATTTTACATTTTCTTTTTTAGGGTTATGTGGCAGCTTTGGGCTGTGGTCAAATCTCTGTGAACCTTTCTGAGGCTGCAAAGGAGGCACAGTTGTTTCTCCCTATGTGGGCTGCCAGGAGGGTAGAGGGCCATTGGCACTCTCATGATGATAAGGTTTTGCTCGCCCTCTTAGTTCCAGGGACAAAGGAGCCTTACCTTCCCCTTTTAGTGCTTCTACACATCTTTGTGGGCCAGGGAGACATGGCATCTCCTTATTGGCTAACATCCCATCTCCCTGGCAGTGAGGAGGGGTCCAGGAAGCTTGATCTGCAGGAGTGAGATCCTAGATCCATGCAATAAGGGCTTTCATGTGCTGGTCCTACACTTCCCTTCTGGTTTAGAGGAAAGGAAATCTTGGCCGACTTTCAACCACTTTCCCCTTTCCTGATCTATATACCACCTTGGTGCCCCAGCCAACCTACTGGTGCATGAATGTAGCCCAGATGAGCAGAACAGCTCAGCCAATGCAGACTAGTTAAACCAGCCTTCAGCTGACCCTTATGTGTGTGAACTCCAACAACAAATGCTTATTGTTCGAAACCTCTGGTTTGCCATACAGCAACAGCTAACTGATACCAGAAAGAAGATGGGATGCTATCCTCTTATATGTCTCTCTATATTTAAAGCCCCCTCACACAAAGTTTTTTTTTTTTTTTAAATTTAGACACAAGAACATATTGAAAAGGTGGAAAAGAGAGAGCTGGATACAAATTTCATTAAGATGAATTTGTGGAACCTCAGAGTTAAAAGAATTACTAGACTGTATTTTCTTTGAAGACAAAAGCTGTGACCTACAAAGTTCCCTTCCCTAGTGCCTGACCCTATGGAAGGGAAGTTTGTGTATTTATTAAATAAATTACCTTCAAAATATTCCTAGTCAAATCCTTACATGTAGGGCAATTGAAAAGAATTTCTCTGTACAATGTTTCCAGTGTTGATCCTGGGTCTACTTAAATATCTCATGCTGGGGAACTCACTGTTCCCCATTGTGGAACAACAATAATTACAGAATTACTTTATTGAAGCAAAAAGGAAATCTAATTCACTGTGAAATCTGAACTAAATAATTCAAAAACAAAGTTTTTCTTCACTAAGGATAAAGAAAGGCTGATGAAGAAGCTGCCCTGGACCAAAATATCTGCACAATTGCTCCCATTCAGTATTGTTACCTCATATTGTAGTTCACCCAGCTCCCAGCTTATACTCCATCTATAATAAATGATTTATTTCTGTTAGAAAAAACAAAATGATCCCTCTTGAATAAAAAATTACCTAGAAATGTAATAATGGCATCTGATTTTGTTAGCTCATCATCTAAAGTCTCTGAGGATGGCTTTAAGTAGGAAAAATTGGCAGTTTTTGTATTCTTTTTCATTCAGTTTTAATTTTTTATTTTTTTAATTTTAAAAAATTAAAAAAAAATTAAATTTATTGTTGTTGTATTCAATTTTTCTCCCATTGCTTTCCCCTGCCCCGCTCTCCCCATCCCCTCTCCCACAGTCAATCCCTACATGTTTTCCACGTCCATGGGACATTTATACTAGTTCTTCCCCTCTTTGCCCCTTTCTCCCCCTCTCCTTTGCACACTGTCAGTCCATTCCTTGTTTACATGCCTCTGGTCCTATATTGCTTATTTATTTTGTTCATTAGTGTCCTATATTAGGTGAGATCATATGGTATTTGTCTTTCACTGCCTGGCTTATTTCACTAAGCATAATACTCTCCATTTCATCCATGCTGTCGCAAAAGCACAAGTTCCTCCTTTCTTGTATTCTTGATGTATTGCAAAGATCACTTAATTAGTATGGCTATAGATCCAGTCTAGACACTTCATTGGAACTAAAACAAACTTGTGTGGTGTTGTGAACAATAATAGTAGATTTAAACAATTCCTTATTTAACATTATGAAGTGTCTTAACAGATAGTAACTTGCCTGATTGTAGGTAAGGTTCCAGGACAAAGGTTAACTTTTGAGCTATCTCTCTCACCCTTTAATTTTAAGAAGTCACTATGGATGTCTGTATTCAATTTATGTAAAATTATTAGCAAAACATATAATGCATAGTGTTTGAGAAAAGTTATCAATTATATTATTACTAGTGCAGCTACTATTGCTATTGTTGGTAGGAACATTATTACTAGCCAGTAGTACTATTACTGTTATCCAGCTCCTCAACATAGTATGTTGGATCCACCAACTCTTCCCTACCAGCACATTCATTGCCTCCTTACAATAGACATATGGAAAGATACTCAATGTCACTAATCACCCAAGAAATGCAAATTAAAACCACAATGAGATATTACTTCACACCTATCAAAATAGCTATCATCAATAAATCAATACACAAGTGTTGAAAAGGATGTGGAGAAAAGGGAACCCGAGTGCACTATTGGTTGGAATGCAGACTGGTCCAGCCAGTGTGGAAAACAGTATGGAGTTACATCAAAAATTAAAAATGGAACTGCCCTATGCAATTCCACATCTGAGTATACATATGAAGAAACTCGAAACACTAATTTGAAAGGATACATTGCACCCCTGTATGTATTGCAGCATTATTTACAATAGGCAAGCTATGGAAGCAACACAAGTGCCCAGCAATAGACAAGTAGATAAAAATATGGTTGTGCATATACATAGTGTAATATTGGCCCTAAAAAAGAATAAAATTTTACCACTTGTGACAGCATGGATGGACATAGAAGATATTATGCTAAGTGAAATAAGTCAAAGAAAGACAAATACCATATGCTTTCACTTATATGTGGAATCTAAAGAATAATATATACAAACAAAAAAGAAACAGGCTCATAGATACAGAGAACAGACAGATGGCTGCCAGAGAGGAGGAGGGCTGGGGAACTGGGAGAAAAAGGTGAAGATATTAAGAAGTTTGGTAGTTACAAAGTAGTCATGAGGATGTGAAGAACAGAATAGGGAATACAGTCAATATATTGTAATAACTATATATGATGCCAGATGGGTACTGGAACTATTAAGGGAACACTTTATAGAGTATATAATTACCTAACCACTATTCTGCACACCTGAAACCAATTTAAAATAATATTTAGTGTAAACTGTAATAAAAAAATTTAAATGTTGTTTTTAAATAGAAAAAAAAAGTGGATTAGCATAAAAAATTCTTAGAAGCTTGAGGATCTGAGGCAGGATGCCACTGCTTTAGGTGAACAGATGAACGAACAAACAAACACATGAAAGAGGAAGGGAGGGAAGAAAAGCACACCTAATAATTGCAAATTAATATGTAAAAGAGTACTTTATTAATAAAAATGGTCTAACTGTGACAAGTAATCCCTCTTCTTACCCAACTTCCAAGGTCAAAGGTAGTGGAGGTTCAGTGGAGAGGGTTATGTAGAGTACCAAATTTCTGGTATTGTAGTATCAGGCTTTCCCAGCTGGGGCTGTAGAGATTAAAGAAGCCCATGGCTGAGCGCACAAGCATAATTAATTGGGTAAAAGCCAAATCCATGGGGCAAGAAGTGCAAGCCTTACAAGTTCAAGAGTGAAATTGTCCATTGCTTATGGCTCACTCTTCTCTGTCATGTTACAACATCAAGTTCCATGTTTGGCACATACTAGATAGTAAGTCAGTGTGAAATAAACAAGGGAGGATGAGAAATTTTTTATCCAAAACTGAAGGACTGTTTCTACTTTCAACCCAGCTCAATAGATAGTTGACTAGGTGGCAGGCAGATTCCATTCCTCATTTGACTTATATGCTTTTTGGTTTTCTTCCAGATCCAGTTTAGTTTTTAGGTATTATTATGATATTGCAATTATAGGCCTTACCCATGGGTCCCTGGCACAGATGTTGTCTTGTCCATGGCTCATGGCAGACATGGCTAATGATTTGAAGCACGCCTTTTGCTGAGTGTTCATATACCCTGTGGTGGCCATGGAGATGTACCACCTAGATTCCTGTTCAAGGAAGGATTTGTTGTCCATCTGCAGGGAGGTGGTCAGCAGACACTCTAGCTGTCAGCATCTTTGAGGTCAGCTTCAGCTGCCACCTACCCAGAACTCATGTTCTTCCCAGGGCAGTGTTCACCTAGTAACTGAACCTGGTACCTAGCTAAGGGACAGGGACTCATAAGGGCCCCACTATTCTAGCCAGCTGTCAGACAACTCCAATGAGGATATCAGTTCCAGAGTGTCCCCCTGCACCCAGCTTGTTATAAAACAGAAAGAGTTCATCCATCTAATGCTGGCAGAGCCAAATACTTTATTAACATTGAGAATTGCAGTGGAGGAAGATGGTCTATTTTATTATGAATGGAAAGATAATGCTCAAAAGCCTGAACTCCCCAAAGGCATGTAAGCTACAGGTTACAATAGGGCAAAATCATAAGACACCATGGGTTATAGGACTGGGGTTGCACTGGAAGCTGATTGGTCAGACATGAGGTTTTGAGAACAGTTTGAGGTCTGCTCTGCCTTGTTTCATGAGAAAGTAGCCAGGAGTTTATTTAATCTTAAGGCTCAGGAGCTAATACACAACCTAGGTCAAAATGTTATCTTTAGTTTAATAGAAATCCATACCTTGTGACCATTAGTCAAGACATGACCATTGTTTCTTGGCTGCTTCAGAGGTTTGATGAACAGTAAGGAAAAGGGCTAAGGGAAAGTGAATAGAGTGTTGGGGTTACATGTTGCATTGAAAGTAAGACTCTTGGTTTTACCCTAACCCCCTGCCTAGTGGACTGAGGCTTTATTAGGCCTTTGTGTTTTGCCTTTACCTTGTGTCCCATCCTCTTTCTTCTCCTTTTTTTTCATAGGTGCTCATCTCTAATAAACACCATACACTACTAACCTTGTCTCAAGGTCTGTTTCTGGACAACCCACCCCAATACACTGAAGCTGATATGTAGAATTCAGCCCATCTTTTCCTTAAGGCCAATGCTCACTGATATGTGTATAATGAAGATACTCAGAACATTCAAATAATTCCTAAAAATAGATAGGCCCACACCCTCCTCTGGCCTGTGGGGCAAAGAGAATATAGCCAGTTACAAGGAATCTGGCTCATTTCAGCAAAAACACATGCATTTCTTCAAAGCATTCAAATATTTTCTTTCATTGTCTAAGACAGTGTTTCTCAACCTTGGCACTATCGGATTAGGAACTGGGTAATTCTTTGCTATGGGGATTGTACTATGCAGTGTAGGATGCTAGTAAAGATGATTGAAAAGTATTGCATACTTGCCAAATGTCTCCTAGGTGGCAAAATCTACCTGGTTGAGAATCACTGGTATAGAAGTTTTGCCTGGGGAGAAAGGCTCCAGGTAAGGTAAATGAAACCCTTAGCATGTTTTGAAATATTCTATCTCTGTGGGCCTTGACCTCCAATCTGAATTCTTTTCTCAGGACAGGGACAACAGGCTCTTTGTTAATCATCATCACGAAGACAGAGGAACGGTGGATGACTCCTCTGTTTCTCAGTTAAGGAGGCTGAATTCCTGACAGGGTTGGTTGGTGGCAGCTGTGCCAAATCTCCGAACCAGAGATTTGGTCCATACTTCAGTCCTTGGAAGGGCCTTCCCTTACCATAACCCAGGTACCCTGCAAGTGGGTATGGGCTTCTGTTTACACCCTGGGGGAGGCTGCTTTGGCTATGCCCTGGGTAGCAATGAGGACTGATTTTCTGGCCCTGATACTAATTTAAGCTCAAAAGGGGAGAAGTCATTTACTTACAAGCTAAAGAAACAACATAAATTTCAGAAACTTCTAAAAATAATTAGCATGTAAATACTGTCGGAACATTTGGGATCACATGTGAGTTTATGTATATGTGTACATACACTTATTTACTTTAAATGTTCAGTTGTTCCCTTTTCACAGAAGTAATATTTATTGATGAAAATTCAGAATTTAAATCCACTAAGAGTATAATAAATAAAAATAATTAATAATTTTACTACCTAATGATAACTCTAATATTAAAAAGTAATCTGTATCTCTTTCTTATAATACATGTGAAATATAAATTTTATAATGAAGATGTGCTTATATTATGATACTGTATAAGTAGCTCTCTTGGTTTTACTGATAAATAGAGGCTGAGCCTATGTTTCTTATATTTTCACTGCCCACTTCCTCTCTTTTGGAGGTTATTTCCCCTTCATTTACAATGGGAGGCGGAGATTTCTCTCAGGACTGCTCTAAGTCTGGTTTTTCAGAGGGAGTAAATAGAGGCTGGGAATGGAAGAATGTTGTCTACATTCTCTGCCCTCTCACTCACACTTGTGATACTGCCTGTCTCCCATCCTGGGCCTGAGGAGGGAGTGCTAGCTGACTCAGTTCACAGCTTCACCCAGAGAAATTGAAGGTGAACCCTGAAGGAAATCTCCACTAATGATACAATAGCTAGGCAAAGAGTTTCAAAACAATATCTGCAGTCGTTAGTGGCGTAGTAGCTAATGGCACTTACATAATACCTATCAATCTGTAGGGTTTGCAAGGTAATGGAAAGAAAACTTTTCTCACAAAATTTAACTTTTCCTATCTTTGGAGGTTGAGCTTTGGGAGAACACATCCCCCTAGAGGGGCAAATAGAGCTGAAAGCTGTATGCAGTTTCTAGGAGGCAGTGAGCTCTAGACTCCAGCTTGGGGCTAGAAGCAGTGGTTAGCCTCTAATTAGTCTTGTGACATAGGGCCAATCACTTCCTCTCTCTCAGTCTCCATTTCTTCTTCTATACAAATATTCCCTTTAAAAAAATCCAAATACTTATTTGGCTCTTACTTTGAGCCAAGAATAGTCTGGTGTTGCAGATACTGTAAGGCTGTCTTGTTCTGTGCCATCAAGGAGTTGACTATTCAGAGCTAAGATGTCCACTATGACAGCCATGAACCACGTGTGGCAATAGAACACTTGAAATGTGGCTGGTCTAACTTGAGTTTTGCTGTAGGTTAAAATACACTGGATTTTGAAGACTTAGTGTGAAAAAAATGTAAAATATACTTTAATACTTTTTGTGTTGATAATCTGTTGAAATGGTAACATTTTGGATATTGGGTTAAGTAAGATATATTAGTAAAATTTCATTTGCTTCTTTTCATTTCTTAAAATGGCTGTGTATGGGTTTGGTGCTGTCTCTAGGACAACTTTCACAAAAGTGAGTTCTGCAATACACCATTTCTGTGATATTTTTCACAAAAATAGCATTCTGGAGTAAAATAAGTATTAAAGAAGGAAAAAACTGCTTAATTTGCTACAATATATCTAAAACACTATCATTTAACAAGTAATAATTATATAAGCTATCGGCATATTTAAAATTTTTTGTATTAACTCTTCAAAATCCAGTATGTACTTTAAATATGTGTAAAAATATGTATGTGTGTAAATGTATTTTTGCATGTGTTTGGTAATATTGCAATTCATACTACTTAAGAGTAATTCTTTAAACAAATGAATTAACATAGGCTTTTTGAAATAACAAAAAGAAAACTTTGTAATATAATTTAAGAAGCTGACAGAAGGCAGTAATTAAATGGTGAATTGTCTGGATGTGAAAGGGAAAAATTAAAAAAGTACACATTGGTGGTTATAGAATAGACAGGGGGATGTTAAGAAGATAAAGGAAATGGAGAAACCAAAGAATTTATATGCATGACACATGGACAGGGGCATTGCCAGAAGAAATGGGGTACTTGGTGGAGGGGAGCAAAAGGGGGAAAATTGGGACAACTGTAATAGCAAAATAAATAAAATATATTTAAGGGGAAAAATAAATAAATAAAATGGCTGTGAGAAAATGTAAAATGACATCTGTGACTCTCACTGTAGTTCTACTGGGCAGTGCTAGTCTAAGGAGATAGCCAACAGATGCCATGTGGACATGCAGTTATATGGTTCCAGTGGTGTCAAGGGCTTAGGAAGAAGTGCAGGGTGCTCCAAGGGCAGCTAGAAGGTGCATGTGACTCTGTCTTAGGGGTTCCATAAAGGATGAGAAAGAGTAAACCAGGTGAAGAATGAGGTGGGTGCTGGGGATGAAGGAGCATCCAGGCCAAAAAACAGCAATTATGAGTTGGCAAGTTTGAGGAACAGAAATAAGGCTGTCACAGCTGGATTCAGAAGAAAGAGGAGATAGTGGAGAGAGGTGGCAGGGAACCCATGTTGAGGGTCTGGGATGTTATCCTGAAGAATGTTTGGAAAGGATGAGCAGAGGAATCACCTGACCTATGCTCTTAAAAAATCAAATTGTGCTAGCTGAAGAATTGAGCAGAGTTCTTAAAGAAACAGAGAGACCCTGTAATCTCTCTGGCAATATTTTCAGGTGGGTTCTGTTGAAGTTCCTTCCCAGGAGTCATCAACCCTGACCTCAGGAACCTGAGTTGGGGAGACAGACCCAAATGAAGCTCCCTCCATAATATAAGTGAGGTAGAATTCTAACAAGGAATCCAGAAAAATTTTAGAATGGGGATTAGGGGGTGCTAAATAATGAACACGATTTCATGAGCAGAGAAGGCAGGGAAGGACATTCTAGGTAATAAAAAAATAGCTACATGAAACTTTGTGCTGTTACCATATTCCAGACTCCCTGCACGTGCTCAGCAGGCATTAACTCAATTAATCTTTAAGCGATAAGGTAAGCATTATTATCTTCATTTTACAGGTTACATTGAAGATAAGGGATCAAGTAACATGCCTGATCTTCATATGAATATTAATTATCTCCTGTTAGTAAACAGTAGACTAAGAATTAGAAATTAGTTGGGCCTGATTTCAGAGGTCCTGTTCTTGAAATAAATATTGGGAAACAATGGTCTAGTAATATGTGTGTATATGTTTTATTTTTTAATTTTAAGGGGTATTTTAAAACTGACGCTTATCAAATGTTTAATATGTGCCAGTCTCTGTGTGTGTACAGTGGTTATGAGTACAGAGGCTACAGCCATGCTTTCTGGCTTTTTATCCAGGCTCTGCCACTTGACCTCTCTGTGTCTCTGTCTTCCCAGCCAGAGAGAGATAACAATAATAATTTCTTCATCAAGGTTGTGGTGAAGATTCCCAGATGTGAACATTACATGAAATTCAAATTCCAGTGTTGATAATGACATTTTTTGGTCTATAGCAATGCCCACTTGTTTGTATATCTTTTATTATTGTTTTTGAACTATAAAGTCAGAGTTTAGTAACTGTGACGAAGATCATAATAACCCACAAAATCTCAAATCCTTACTTCTTGGCCCTTTAAAGAAAAAGTTTGCAGACTTCTTTATTAGATAATTGAAAATTATTTTAATTTTTGCATAACTTATTTATTTTAAATATAAGATAGCATAAAGACAATGAGAATCCAACACTGTTTGGGGTGGATTTCTAAACTAAAGAAAAAGAGGAATATTTATGAAGAACTATTTCCTGATATAAGAGCAAGGTATAGAACAGAGTTTTTAAAATGTATCTTATTGATTATGCTGCTACAGTTGTCCCAATATTTTCCCCTTTGCCTCCTACACCCAATAACCCACTTCCCTCCAGCAAACACTCTCCCCTCCCCCACCTTTATTCATGTGCCTGGGTCATGCATATAAGTTCTTTGGCTTCAACCTTTCCTACACTATTCTTAACATTCCCCTGTCTATTTTATTCCTACCAATTATACTTCTTGATCCCTGAACCATCTCCCCTTTTCTCCCCCTTCCCCACCCCAGCTGAAAATCCCATACCTATAATCCTGTTCCTATTCTGGTTGTTTGATTAGTTTATTTTTGTTTTTATTTTTTAGATTCAGTTGTTGGTAGTTATAAGTCTGTTGTCATTTTTTTAAATTTAATTTTATTGTTGTTGTGTTACATTCATCCCCTTTTACTCCCCTCTGTCCCCTTTCCCACCCACCCATTCCCCCCAAAAGTCAGTCCCACTTGTTGTACATGTTCATGGTTCTTCCATGCTAGTTTCTTGACTAAACTGCTTCCCTTCTTTGACTCCTCCTTTCACTTCCCCTCTCCCTCCTCTCCTCTGCCCACTGAAGGGCTATTCATTGTATTCATGTATTTGGTTCTGTTTTGCTTATTTGTTTGTTTGTTTGTTTGTTTTCATTATTGTCCTGTAATGGGTGAGATCATATGGTATTTGTCTTTCACTGGCTGGTTTATTTCACTAAGCATAATACTTTCCAGTTCCATCCATGTTGTTGCAAAGGGTAGGAGTTCTTTCTTTCTGCTATGTAGTATTCCATTGTGTAAATGTATGTTGTCATTTTAATGTTCATAGTTTTGACCTACATTTTCTTAAATAAGTACCTTAACATTTCATGTAACAATATTTTGGTGATGATGAATTCCTTTAGCTTTACCTTTTCTGGGAAGCACTTTATCTGTCCTTTATTTCTAAATGATAGCTTTGCTGGATAGAGTAATCTTGGTTATAGGTCCTTGCTTTCCATCAATTTGAATACTTCTTGCCAGCCCCTCTTGCCTTCAAAGTTGTCCTTTGAGAAGGCAACTGGCAGTCTTATGGGAACTCCTATCTGCTTTTTGCTTGCTGATTTTAAGACTCTCTATTTATCTCTAACCTTTGGCATTTTAATTATGATGTGTCTTGGTGTGGTCCTCTTTTGGTCCAACTTGTTTGGGACTCTCTATGCTTCTTAGACTTGCATGTCTATTTCCTTTGCCAAATTAGAAAAGTTTTCTTTCATTATTTTTTTTCAAACAAGTTTTTAATTTCTTGCTCTTCCTTTTCTCCTGGCACCCGTATGATTTGGATGTTGGTACATTTAAACTTGTCCCAGAGGTTCCTAATCCTCTCCTCATTTTTTTCCAATTCTTGTTTCTTTTTTCTGTTCCATGTAAATGTTTTTTTTTTTTTTTTTTTTTCC